>VWZD01013557.1:187957-285087 GCA_013396695.1 Sakesphorus luctuosus | reverse complement strand
GGATGCCGCTGCCCGGGGAATGCCGCTGCCCGGGGAATGCCGCTGTCCGAGGGGATGCCGCTGCCCCGGGACCCCCCGGGCTCTGCCACGTCCCCACGCCCGCGGGCGGCACTCACCTGGCCGAGGCGCGCACTGCGGCTCCGGGGAGGGCGGCTCCCGCGCTGTGCCGCTGCGGAGCGGGGCGGCGGCCGCAGTCACCCCGTCCTTGCGGTCCCGTNCCCCGCGGGCAGCAGCGGCAGCAGCGGCAGCAGCGCGGAGCGCAGAGCGGGCCGAGGCCGCAGCCCCGCGAGCCTGGGCGGTGCCGGGGACGGGCGGGCGGTAACAAAGGCGCCCGCAAGCCCGGGGTATGCGCCCGCCCCACTGGCGGAGGATGCGGGGATTCCGCCCAGGCCGGGGCTCCGCAGCCGCCCGGGCCCCGCTGCGGGTGCGAGTGCGGGTGCGGGGGATGCCAGCCCGCACCCGGAGCCGCGCCCCCGGGGCGGGTGAGCCGCGCTCCCCTGCGGTCCGCGGGGATGGTCCTGCGGCTGCTACATCGTAGCCGCGTGGACGAGGCGGCGCCGATGAAACGGTGCTTTGAAGAGCCGGTTTCCTTTTTTAAGTCACTCAGAGTTATCTGCACTGACGGCTATCGGTGTCATCGGCGTGAGCAGGAGCCCGCCGCCACCCTCTCCTCAGTGCCAAGGACCCGTCTGCTCCAGAACAGCGAGGTGCCATCACTCTACATTCACTCTACATTGCCCACTTTTCCGGCAATTTTACTAGTGCCTCTTCCGTCACAGTAATTTCAAGGAATGTTTTCATAGGAAAATGTGGTTATAAAATAACTTAAATCAAAACATAGAATACTGTAATTATCAGAGGACCAGAAAAGTGTAACACTGCAGAATCACAGCCCAACAAAAACACAGCAATGCCAACGATTTGACAAAAAATATGGACACATTAGACTTCACAGAATCTGCTGAGCTGGAGGGGACCCACAAGGATCATCAAGTCCAACCCTTAGCCTGGCACAGGACCAGCCCCAAGAGTCACACCATGTGCCCAAGAGTATCATCCAAACAATTCTTAAACTCTGTCAGGCTTGGTGCTGTGACCACTGCTCTGGGGAGCCTGTTCCAGTGCCCAAACTTATTCTTACACGATGTAGGTCCTGATTATTATCACGAGACAACACCTCATGCTTTGTTTTCTGAGTCACATAAAGGCCAAATCTTCCCACAAGAAAGGGGCACATCAGTCCTGACTACTTTGTATGTTACATCTGTTTTCTAAATTACATATATCTACTGATGTATGGGCACCTATGGGGGTTTGGTAGGCACTGTTCCTTCAAAATAACCAGATGGCAATTATATTAAATTAATGTATATTAAAATACAAAGTAAACATAGGGTGTTCCCAAAGCCCCAGGCTTGAAATACTTTCTGTACTGGAGCCCATGGCACTTTAGTCTTGGGTTTCAATAGAAGGAGGGAATTTGCTCCTCAGCCCTTCTGTACAATACCAGACAAACTGCTCCAGATACGAGTGTATGCGGCTGTATTCCAAAGTAGGTCAAGCTATGAAAGTCATTAACACTCTTCCACCTACCTGAAGCTTTAAAACTTTGGTTTGTTTCTTTTCTGGGAATTGCACACGATTTGGCACATTGGTACTTAGGTTTAAATGTGCTTGGTGTGCAAGTGATTAGTGTGCAATTGATTAGTCTGACAGAAATTTTCCCTGATTCCTTACTCTCAAGAGTATGCTCTGATGTGAGATTGCAATAAATGTTTGGATTTACATTAAAGACTCAGTTTTGGATGATCATATATAGGTTAGTGATGATTTGGGCATTCTTAGACATATCTTTCTTTTCAGTGGTACCTTGACTTGGCATCATTAATATAATTCCTATTTTACTTTCTCAAATATGTGCAATGCCAAGAGCTTCATAACATTTATAATTATTTATGCCTTGTTTTTGGTTATCATGACTTTTTTGATGATGAGAAACTGAGAGATGAAAACCATTAGCTAATGAATTATTCTCAGTGGATTTGGAAGCTGTAAAAGCTCTTGGACTGTGTGACACAAGTACAGACTTTTTTTAAGTTAAGACTTCATCTGTCAAATTGAAAAACTACATAAATCCAATGCACTGGATTTTCATGTTTCTCTCCTTCAAAATGGATATTGTGTTCTTGTGTCCATGCTAGAAAAATCCTATTTCCCCTAAGCAAAAATGTCAATTCATGTGGATATTCACTACTTCCCCCAACCATAAATGGCAGCAATCAAAGTAGCAAAATCCAAAGTATTTGTAAAAATTCAGCACTACTGCTTTCCAGTAGTTACAAACCTGCTGATCTCTATGCATGCATTTCTGATATATTGGCGTTACATGGGATGCTACATGCATAGTTCTTTTTTAACAATGCCTTTGCTATGATTTAGGATTCTTTTCTGCTTTCCCCAGATATAATTCTGGCTGTACCTGAATAGAGCTGGGTGCGCACTAGAAAATAAACACATTTCAAAGAGGAATTGCAACTTGTGTCTTCATGGCTGCTCACACACAAGCAGACACTAAGCTAGTATGGAAGAGGGTAACTTTTCAGAGCCCTGCACTAAGGCAATGGGCAGTTTGATAGGGACTCAAAAATGAGAAAACCAGCCTGCTCTTCTGGAGCAAACACATGCCTTTTCTCCTTCCAATTCTATTGCTCTCCCAGCCCTCCTTCCCCCTGCCTCCCCGCTAATCTATCTCAACTCTCCTTTGCAAAACATGGATAGGAAAGAAACAGAAACTCCTGCATCACACATACAATTGGCATTGCCCAGATGGGGGTTCCTGCCGCCATCTCTAACATTCTGTTACAGAGACCTGCAGTGCACAATGCATGGCAATACCATTCCAAAGTGGGAAATGTCTTTTCAAAGTTAAGTTACAAGGTATTTGAGGTGTATTTGAGTGTGTATTGGTGTATTGGGTGAAAGTTGGAAAAGTTGTATCACTCTCACCTGCAGATTAGGACCTAAAACCAGCTGAAGTCATACTAGAATACAAAAACTTCCAAAGAACATTTGTGTTATGTCCTTGGTTAATGTTACACTGGAGAAAAAAACAGTTTTCAGTCATTCTCAGAAATCATTTAGTAAAAAAAACACAAAATGCTAGGAACTGTAGAAATCTTTTATCATAAAGATAATTTGGATATCCAAAATGTCTAATTAATGCTTTTAAAATTCTGTATCTGACAGGAAGCTATGACAAAGTGACATAAAGATGCACCCTCTACAGATGGGATTTTCAGCAGCTCTAACTTTGGACACTGATAGCAAAAGAGGATTTATACTTAATATAAGTCGTTAGAAATTATTATTAAAACCAAACATACATTTTGCTTGACATTCTTAATTATTTCCCACACAAACACTTAAGAGATGACTACATAAAAAGCAAAATATAACTTTTTTGTAAACCATAAATAAAGAAAATAAAACTGAGGTATTTCCCATCTCCTTTCTCTTTCATTTAGTTATCATTTAGACAAAATAAAGGACTGGATGAATTGTCACTGAAAGTTATCATCTAGTACATGGGATCAGCAGCAGAGTATGAAGAACAGTGCCTTTGAGGGCACCCTCTACCACAGACAAAAGTGTTAAAAGACAAGGAACACAATTCTATATTATACAAAGATTTCATATTTTTCCAGCAAATCACTTCTTTGCAAAACAATAGGCCAAGCTGAATACTCAAAATAAGAGTTTCTTTGCCATGACCACTAAAAAGACAAACATAAAAAGCCTAAACTCTTTTGACATGGCAATGTAATCTTTCACAAGACTTCTGGACAGATTACTGTGCAGCAGGTGAAAGTATTAATTGAAAGAATCACCTTAGGTGCCAAAATCTGCAGGAAATAGTCTCTGACCTGTCCCACCTCTTTTGTGTTGCACAAAAGACTTAATGAGAATAAAAACCATCTGCAGCTCTCCAGCTGGTTGTGGGTTTTTTTGTGATATAAAAGTGTTCCTGGATCACTGTGGAGTTGTCTACCCCATGAGAGACTACACAAACCTGCAATCTGAGGAGAGGAGGGAGCACAGTGAGGGAAAGCATTCCTGGGGTTTGCTGTTCCAGCCGCCTGCAGCTGGTCCATGGGCCCTCGGGAACTCCTGCCATCTGCTACTATGAGTGCCAGGGCAGGCGTTTGTCCAGCCAGAGGCTCAGGGGCTCCACAGCAGCTCTCCATGCTCCTGGAATCCAGAGGAGAAACCCACTGCCCCAGCCATCTGGGCTAATCTGGTTTGAGCTCAGACCTGCAGACCCCAATCTGCCAAAATTCCCATGGATATCTTTGACCACTTACTTGAGTTGGCCTTCTGGTCTTGGACTTGAGGAATATTATTATATAGAGAGCAAATAAACACATGGCTGGGTTTTGGTTTAGAAACATTTAAACCATTAATGAGACATATATTAATTGCCAATACTAAAGCAATCTCCTACCAATAACAATTACTGAAATTACTGAAATAGTTCTTGTGTACAGGAATGAAATCTGGTGCAGTTCCTAATGCTTTTAGATTGTTACTGAAATGTGCACAAAGATCACTGAATTATAGTTGAAGTCATGATAATAAAAGCAATTGTCAGTTTCTGTTGGTACTTGCAGAAATTTAATTTCAGAACTGTACCCTTAGGC
Organism: Sakesphorus luctuosus; assembly: GCA_013396695.1. NCBI lineage: Eukaryota > Metazoa > Chordata > Aves > Passeriformes > Thamnophilidae > Sakesphorus > Sakesphorus luctuosus. Next base: position 280,390 of record VWZD01013557.1, on the reverse strand, counting down.
AAGTAATACAGGATTAGACCCATACACACTGCATCCAAAATCCTACTGAAATGTCATTTGGAAAACACACTTCCACCATCTTGCTGTATGACTAATAAATGCAGAGAAAGCCTGCACTAGGCTCATGGATCACACTTTTGGAAAACCAGGAAGCTTCCACAACTGAAGAAAATGAATGCATTGTTCTTTTGGAATATTTTTACTGAAGCAAGTAAATGGAGTCTGTGGGGACACACTCCAACATCACGAGGCAAATGACATAAAGGTTGTGAAGTCATCAAGACATAAGTGAGGCTGAAAAGAGGACCCCAAATCCGCATCAGAACCCTGGAGAATTTAAACATCTGTATTGACAATAGTGTAGCACCTGTTGGTTTTACTCAGTGAAGGGAGAGCAGAAAAGGCTCAAGCAGGTGGCACAGAACTGCCACAGCACTAATATCACTAGGATTCAAATCTCAGAATATTTATCTGGTACTCCTCTCATGTCACCTTACACCTCTCTAGACAACGCCAATGGTTATTAGAATTACACATTTAGTCAATAATTAGTCTAAAATCTTCAGTTCATCTCTTTAGGAATCTCATTGCTTACCACAACAGCAACAATCACGGTGCAGATGCATTTAGGAAGCAAATACAGCAGACAGGGGGTGAGCAAGCTGTACAACCAATGAGTTTTCTTTAAATGATTTGAAGAAAGCAGTAACTTCTCTGGCAACCAGGCAGCAGGTTACCCTAGTGACATTAATTCCTTCTGCATCTACATAGGATTGAATGTGGAATTAGCTGAGCTTGGAAATGCCCCTGCAGCTCAGGCAGAAATAATTTACTTCTCACTGTAAATGGAGGCTTCTCTACAGGAGATGCTTGTGCTTCACTGCACTTTATCAAACAGGTTAACATGAATATACATTTCACCAACAGCCATAAACAGCAATGGGAACTCAACTTACCATGAACTAAGAGAGAATTGTCAAACACTTGAGCCACATTTATCCTGCACAGGACAAATAAACATTAATGCCAGAAAAATAAAGCCACTCTGAAAGCCTGGAGAATCAACAAAGAGGCTTTTTGCCTGTGCCTAATCCTGCTAAACCTTCTTAAAGTCCCATTCAAAATAGATACTTGACATGATTTCCATCCACAATAGCTTTCTTACACATTTTATCCTCTTCCATTTATGAAAGGACTATAAGTTTATATTTTAGAATCCACAGAGTCATCTAAAGTAGAGATGCTGACACTATTATTTTGGCTAAGAATTCAATTCAGAATACTAACAATTAATAGGGCATTACCTTCCCAAACCCTTTTGCCTAATCTATAGAGACAAGAAGTTCATTCAGTGAGGGCATAATATACAAATGATGTGACCTTAAAGCCAGTGTTCAGTCAGTTTTCTGTGTAGAAGTGTCACCATACCTTATCCAGCCCCATTACAAAGATAACCACAAAATCCTAACAGCCATGGATATAATCTCATTACCTGTTCAGGCTCAAAGCAAAAGGAAGATCTTGTATTTTAATAATTTTTACCTTACTGCAAGGTGTTACACAACTGCAATGTTAATTTTCACTTGGCATTTTTTCTTTGGCATCACATGTTAAAACAGCAGTGGTAAACCATTAGGTTTTGATAATGGCAACATTAATTCCATGACAATATAAATCTAATTTATTCTATTTATTTAATAAAGTGTAAGATGACCACCTAGAAATTTTGCAGCATATCTATTCCCAATGAATATTCATTCAACAGTAGCTCACTAGGTAGCTCTACTGCATAAGACCATACTTTTGTCCATCAATTAAACATTCAAAAACAACTCCAGGAGTAGAAACAGACCTGTAGGTGTACCTTTCTCATAGAAAGTTTACATAAAATATTATACAAACAACATTTTTAACATGTTCTTCTGCCTCACAACATGAAGGTTTTACAAAACTCAAAATTCTTACTCAGATTTTCAACATCTGTTGTACATATTATAAAATAAATTAAGCAAACAAAAACTTACATTTTTTAGGTTTATAGATTCTGAATACCCAGCCCTGGTGATGTGGTGGTGTAGCAACCAGTATGACTGAGAACGGGGACCTCAGCTGAACAACACACAAAAATAAGGGCTCCAAACTAAAGCCACAATGAGGCATATTAATATGCCAAAAATCTGAGTAACCTGGTCTAGTGAAAGGGGTCCCTGTCCCCGGCAGGGGGGGTGGAACTTTCCAACCCAGGCCATCCTGTGATTCTGTGAAAATTCTTGTACATTAAGCACGCACTTAAATACAAACTTATCTGCTTACCTGAAGAGGGACAAATTTAAACATGCAACCTCAAGTTAAGCCAAACATCAACAAGCCAAACATCAACAAGCAAAACCATGGCATAAAATCACATTCAAAATTGACAAATTATTCAGGAGAAGAGTGTGATGACACACACACACAGGAGAATTGATAGTAGTCAAGAACATTAGAGGAAATACGAATACTTGAAATCTTCATGCTGAGAAAGAACAAAAAACAAGTACTTGTGTTCACAGAGTAAACAAAAACACAGTACAGAGTGTAGGACTCTGTAAGAACTCCTGAGTGATGATCAGTCCAGCTGACTGCCAGGCCTTGTGCCCAAATCAGTGTCTGCCTGTGTGAGCTGCAGGAAAGGAGTGGTGGTGGGCACTGCTGGGCACTGCTGAATATGCAGGAACACCGCCTTAGGAACTCGGTCCTGTCATCTGCAGACTGCAAACTAAACCTGAAGCCCCACAGGTGCTTTGGAAGAGCAGAGCCAAGAAGAAAAGGAATACTTGAGAGAAACATTAAAAACTCAAAGACATGGAAAAAAATAGGTGGAATAAGACCAGTCTAGAGTACGGCTGCACAAACTCTCTAAAAACTAAAGCCTGGAGAAAAGAAATCTCTACAAGTGTTTACAGTTTTAGATATTTTGATAAGCAGATGACACACTGTAAGAATATCTGAAGTGCAGTTTGAACACATCAAAATCACTCTCATCCTGGCATGGCTGCATCAGGAATACCTGTCAGGTTTCAGCTAAATTCACACCATTGTATTAAACAACCACTAAAATCCCAAGCATGATTTGGGGCTGGTATGTGATTTCAGACCAGGAATCCAAACTACCACATGGCACTTATGCCAGGAGAACAGAAACCACATACTAGTGTTTCTCTCATTGGCAAATGTGGGTTTGTTTTTATAACAACACTGCTAAGTTGAGGTAGGCAGCACAGTGCTCTACATTGTGGCTTTGCCTGCTTTGCTTTATACAAAAACTGAAATGCCGTCTGTCTTCTTTATTCTGTGGTAGAATTCACAGGACATAGAAATCCTGCCACATCAGCACCCCTATCTCTTCTGGTTGATAGGTGCCAGCCTTAATTTTGTGTTTTACTACAACAGTTGTTTTACAAGGTGACATCAGAGACTTCAGCTACACTCCATTTTCCACACTTTGTTTATAACACAGACCCACTTTCTAACCCCTGAAGCAAAGCACCAAACAGTGTATAACGAAACCTGGATTTGCATGTTGACAGGCTGGAAGTGTGGACATAACACTGGACTACAGAGGCAGATATCCAGATTCCCACAGTGAGGTTTGCCTTCTGATGGACTGACAGCATCATGCACTTGCAACCTGCAGGAGCTCTTCTCCACTGTCCAGGGCCTTGTGTGAAACACCACCTTCCATTGGTCATGAAGCCTGAATGTGTTGTACACATCATAAATGTAGAGTTTTAAAGCATAATTCCAGAAATTTCCTTCATTATTCTATGAAAAATAATCCTGCAGTGACAGAGTGCAGTCTACATGGGCAAAAATGTGGCTCACTCCACGAACTCTTGTTCAGGGGACAAAAATGCCATTACTTAACAACAGAGACTTTTGATCGTGTGAGTTGGGCTAAGTAAGGGATCTGGTTTTTATGTGACCAGATTACTGCAAGGTGAGTATTCTGCAAGGTGGGTATTTGTACCTGGATTTTGCTGGGGAATAGGAAAAGGACTCTAAATTCTGAAAAGTCCATTCCAATCAGATTGGAATAGCACACTGAATTCTAAATTAATCCATCTTGGTGAGCATGAGTGGGATTTGCTGGCAAAAAGCTAAATGTAGCATGGAAAAAAAGGCAATAAAAGTTACTTAGCTGAACCTTGATGGCTAATTAGGATCCTTTACAACACTACTATCAAAGATGCCTGGATAACTTCAGTAAAGAACTAAAATATATTAGTGCAGAGAACATCATAATAGACCTATGAATATTGAATGCTATTTAGGCATCAAGCTACTGCTGTCACATGAAGTTGTAACATTATTTCCACAAAGGTCTGAGATAAACAAAACATTTCAGGTAATATAACTGTTTAAAAGTCATTATGATTGCAACCTGGTGTGTTTTGGAGACTATCATTACTGCATATTTGTTAAACCTCATCATTTACCTCAAAGGGCACATGATTTGGAGAAGCCTCCTGCTATTTATTTTAATGTATTAGGACTATTTTTTCTGAGAAGCGCCAGGTTGACACGTGAACAGAGAGTGGCAGGAAAAGAAATACTGTTTCTCCCACAGCAAACACATTAGTGTAAAGCTTAACAATTAAGCAGCTGCAGCACATTTTTGCTTAGACCTTTGAACTGCACCATATGGTTGACGCTCAATTAAGCGAAGACTTATCAGTCCCTGACTGGAATGTGTCCAGAACTTGCTATTTTCTTAAATCTTTGAACCGGAGGACTAGAACTGAACATACAATTTTATTGACTCACACAAGATACCCCACACTTTCAAATCTTTGAATGAATTGAGGGAAATTTAACGTCTATTTTCTCGGGTATATATTCTTAGATTTTAGAATTAAAATATACCACTGCTACAACAACTACAAGGTGGCACTTTGATGTTACAACTTTAGCCAACTTAACAGCTCACCACCATCAAAAAGGTGAGGTCCAAACCCATAGCAGTTCTGCGAAATCCATCCCATCACTTTACATCTGCTTTAGTAGCCACCAAACCGCATGGCAAAGAATATTATATTCACTACAATGACAGATTGCCAACCAAGTAAGAGTGTTTTCTTGCTACGTCAGCAAATTGAATGGGTTCACCTGCAATCCAAGTGGCACAAGCTCTGATGTGGCAGAGAGGTGATCCCACAGTTGGGAAATATGGCAAAGGAGAGGGAATGAGACAACTCCTGTTTGAAAGCACAATGCTGTCACTTTTACTTCTAATCTAAATACTAATATTTTCTTCTTCCCAGACACTTTGCTGCTTCTTTTAGCTGGATGCCTTGTAAGTACATTTTCATCCCATTCAAGTGCAGCACTAAATTCCTGAACAACAGACAAGTCCATGACTTCAAGTGTAAAAGTGTTAAGAGTGGATTAATAAATAAGAATTTCTAAATTAATTCAGTTGGAATTTTATTCAAGTAGTGTAGTAAGACTATCAAGATCTGGAATATAAAACATTGCGACTGCATAGGAAAAGATGTAACTTTTTCCTTCAAGACTGTATATTTCATTTATTTGACAATGGACTGAAACACAGATACAATGTTAGACAGAAGTAGGTCATGAATATTTTTTCCCATCAGATTATTTGAGGCAATATAAATGTCGCAAGAAATTTTTTTTTCTGTGAAAATCCTAACCCCAAATTTGGCAATAATGAAGACAGTCAAACATAAAGCTTTTATTTTAAATTGTAAAAGCTTCATTTTAAATTCCATGTAAGGCTCTATGGTTAAATTCTGCTTTTACAGACAGATGGTAGGGTTTTTTCTTTACTTGTTTATTATAATGTGCTTGAGTGCATCTATTCAGTTCTCTGGAAAAAAACCTGAAAACATAATTTGCAGTATTCTAATCCACATGGCTTAATTCCTTTGCAACTGCCATTTCAATGTAGCAGCTGATTTCACTCAGTATTGCCACTACAAAGGGATTAACCTCTCCCTGTTCATTTTTTTATACTGGGGGGTGAAATGTAATAGAAGGGTTCAATCGGTTTTGAGGGGTTTTGTTTATTTGATTTCCTTTCCCTAAGTGTGACCTCACCATTGCAATTCTTCGTAAATATGGGGATATTCTTCTACTATAATAATACAACAAAACATTTCTGTAGTCCTGCTTTTCATGGAATTCTAGAATGGTTTGGGTTGGAAGACACTTCAAAGATCTTGTAGTTCCACCCTCCCTGCCACCAGCCCAGGCTTCTTAAAGCCTCATCCAGCCCGACCTTGAGCACTTCCAGGGCATCCAAAACTCTGGGCACCCTGTTCCAGTGCCTCATCACCCTCATGGTAAAGACTTTTTTCCCTAATATCCAATCTAAACCAACTCTCAGTTTGAAGCCATTCCCCCTTTTTCTGTCATGCTCTTGTAGAAAGTCCCTCTCCATCTTCCTTGTAGGCTCCTTCAGGCACTGCAAGGCTGCCATTGGGTCACCCCTGAAACCTCAGGGAATGAAAACCAGCTTCCAACATAGCAGGTGTAATATGGGAATGAAGAATACTACTTAAAACCAACTTCAACTATAAATTTACTAGCACCACTATACAAAAAAAAAATGTATTTACTGGTGTTCACACAGCTTACAGAATAAAACTGGGGCATTGCAAATCATGGCTGTTCTACTTTCATGACTTTTCCTATGTGCTCCAGCAAACTCTTTGATCAGGGAAGATGCTCCTCTTTGATTTGACAGATTAAAGCAAACTTTATCACCTTAACAGAGGGGCTCAATAAAAACTTGGCTGCTGCTCTGGCATAAAGCAATTTGCTTATTGTTATTATTTTACACACACAGTATAGTTCAGTGAAGAAGTTTCAATTCCTCTGGCAAAACACAGCCTTGCTGCACTGATAGGACACTGTAGGAGGTGGGGAGGATTCTTATCAAGGGACAAATGGGGATATCAAGTGATTTAGCGGGAGTTACCCACAAAATAGCACCTTAGCTGGAACCCAAGAGTTCTGATATCAGATTCTCAGCTATAATACTGCATTTTCTACAATCTGTTTGCACTGTGTATGTCCAGACTGTACTTTTTTTCTTTTTTAAACTACTGGAAGAAATAGAGAGCTTGTCTAGCACACTGATTCCAAATCCTTCTTAATATCCAAGGACCAGATAGTGCTCCAGGAAAAGAAATCTATGGAAAAGGTTGTATTCTTTTTTTTTTGGTGGGAAGGCACATGATAAATATTTAGCATTTAGACAACAGAAGTTGTACTAATTGTTACCATATGTATCATCTTAATTTAAAATATTTATTGAAATGATAATATTAATAATATGGCCTAATTCCTGACTTAGCTGGTCAAAAGTCAATGACACAAAGCAGCCAACTCACACAAATACGTATTTGTATGAGGTTTATTTTGCTTTTTTTAACTGCAATTCTTTCCATATGATAGGCCACCATCTTTTGTTTAGGATATTATCATGGTCTATGGATTATGGATTTACTCACATTGGTCTGGTTCATCTTTCTGCCATACAGTGGAATGAATTACGACAGAACAATTTCTGAGCTATGTCACTCAGGACATCAAAGCAAGTGGTCAGAACACTGTCTTTGGCAAAAAACTCTATAAAGAATAGTGATTAACTTGAAAAGGCATAGTGAGATTACAACATATTATACACTTTTGGTGTACATAGTTATGAATTCTGATTATAAAGTATAATGCACAAAAAATGTGTCCTCATAAACTCAGCCAGTAAGTGCTACACATTTCCATAAAAGCCAGTGTTTCGTTCAGCCTGATTCTTCTATGATCCAGTAACTTTGACCACACAGGTGCTCATCTGTGCTCATTGTGTCCTGCAGCCTCTCAGTTCCTGAAAGATATTCCAACCAATTCTTTAATGGTCTGACACTGCTGTGTTGAATGCAACTTTGCATCCTGTCTGTAACCACACAAACCTTTGCAAGGGCCAGCAAAAGCCCTTTATCAAATCTCCAGGGCTACAGTCCATATCTGTCTTTTATTAAAGACTCGGGAGTAAAACATTGGATTCCATATAGTGTAAGCAGCCTGTCAAAGGCAAATGTTAGCAGAAGGATTTTAATGTTCTCTTTAAGTACTATTTATTCAATACCTTTTTTTCATGAGCTGGAACCACGGTGTTGCCTGCAGTCTGATGTAGAGAGTCAAGAACATAAAATCTGTCAGCATTTAAGGAAACAAGGTCTGAAGGGAGAAATAGCATTTTATAAAGCAGTATTTAGAGCAATTGCATTTTAACATAATTAAACAGTGCACCATTGGAAGTAAAGAAAACTCTGCACTGTTTGTAAATGCAGTGAAGCCTTTTAATCAGCACATCAACTTTTCATAAGTACATCAATGAAAATGACAGCCAGTAGATAAAAATAAAACAGTTAAGAATAGAATATTGCTTGGATAGATCAATTAACTTCAGGATGTTCAAAACAATAAGCACAGTGATGTCTTTTGCTGGATGTATTGTGTTTTGAATATAAATTAAACTCTGCTACTCAGTGTAACTGAACGTTTTAGCTGCACTAGTATGTGTAAGTGATGTGAATTGTTTTAAGAGATAACAGAGCAGGTTCTCTGGTGTGGAACTGGTACCTGCACTGCACTCGGGTGTGCTCCATCAGACCCACAAGGACCCCAGTGTGAAATGCATGCTAACCATGGAGGTTGTGCTCCTCCTCTACTTCCCTGCTGCTGCCATAAATCCAGGCCCAAACCCCTCATCATGTCATTCAGCCCCCACAGGTCAACCATCAATTTGAAGTAGATAAATGACACTTTCTTTCTCATTGACCAATTAATTCTGTACAAGGTGGACACAATAATTTGAGGTGAAAAAGGGCAAGCTGTGTTCTCCTCCTGTGCATGCAGGTGGTAATTTAAGCACATGACAGTCTGCAAGTCCCAGGATTTGGGCCACCCTCACCAAAGCTATGCAGCAGTCTCTGGTTATTCACACAAAAATAGCACAGCACTTCAAAGAGTGCAGAATGCAGGTTTAGTATACAACAAGGCAAAATCCCTCCCACAAAATATATGCTGAGTTCTGATTATATTCAAAAAGAAAATGTTCCTCTCAAGGACTGCGCAAACAATTCCTGAACTCAAATATAAAATGTTAATTAAAATTTAATGTACCCTGTGTGATGCCTTTGTGTGCATCTCTGGATTAAATCTGAGGTTAGTTATCCCACTGACTGATGGGGCTCTCCTGCTCTGCTGTTCACTGGTTCTGAAGGAGAAGTCATTCTTCCAGTAAACACAATAGTCATTTACTTCTATCACGTCAGCATCTTACCCTTGGAGACTTCAAAAATAGGCCAGCAGATACATTAAGCTTGTGTGTCACTGGTGTTAAGGCAGGAGGCAAACCCTTACTCAGAATTTAATTCTGTTTTATAAAAAGCACTTCAATAGGATTTACAGCTTTCAAGTTTTGAATTTAAAAATGGGGGGAAATATTACTAAGGGCATTGCTATTGGCTTAACAACTGGAACTTGTGGTATTACTTACTCTGACTGGAGATTTTCAGCCAGGTAGCCAGAACACAGAAAGCCTTAATATGGAAACAACAATAATTATTATAAATTTTTGCATTCTTGAAATGCTTTTCCTAGATTAAAAATCAACATATCCACTGCCAGCTCCTAAAACATGAGAAAAGACAGAACTTTACAAAGAACAAATTTTTCCTTTCATTTTCACAAAATGTATGCAATTGTTTCACACTGTTAGATTACACAGATGTAAAAAGGACTGTTACTGTTTGTGGGAGTACTACTGACAATCTGTTTTAAAAGGATTCAAACACCTAGCAGAACTCACTCTAATCTGCTTACATGAAATGCTGTTCTCAGCAGGAGTGCAGGTCACTGTTTTATAATCTAAGTGCACCAAATGTTCTGGTATAATTGCACTGGATTTCAGTTAAAGAGCTGCAAATATTGACAACTGAAATGATGAAAAACATCTCTGTCACTGCAGGACTATCATGTCTGACTCCTTTACATTTCATTTAGACTTGTCATATACCTTTAAATCTGCAGAAATTTATACATTAACTTGTTATGTACGGTGACACTTTGGTTACACTTTAGTTCTGCATGTTTTAGTTCAGTGCCTAAGAAGGGGGTATTTAGCTCTGAAAGGTAAAAGCAAAGAATGTCTAATGCCACATTAGGTTTTTAAAGCTAGACCCCTGAGGATATGGAGATGGCCTGATAAGCTGACATCAGCTAATTAAAGTAGAAGCTGATTCCACTCCCAAGTCTCTGAGTGAAAAGTGCTGTCATTATTCCTTGTGCTTCGACTTTCCTATTACTGTACACAGAAGTTAAAAATGGTAAATCTTTGCACTTGCTGAAGTAAACCTGAGTGCCATAAAAACGTGTTCATTGAAAGCAACAGGATTTTTACATCTCCTAAAGGAGCAGATGCCATCCCATATTTTACAGACCTCTCAGAGAAGAGTTGGACAGCAAACTGACACATCTTCCAGGTATTGATTGTCCCTTGGTCTAGAGCTTTATGGCCTGTTTCCTGATTTCCAAAAGTGAGAGTTCTGGTTCAGAATCAATGTACCACTTAAATTGCCATCTTATTGGACCCTTCTTCAAGTGAATTAATAGAATACAGATAAAATGCCAATTTTTGTACATGTGTTCCACACTTCCCATATGTGCATTTACACTCTAGAAACATGAGCATTATCTATTGGAATATTCATTATGATGAAGTTTGAGAAGAATGTTATTTGTTCTTTTCACAAAATTGTGCAGAAAAGGCTGACATCCTCAATTTTTTAGAGAATATAAACATTCAGAGCCAGAACATTGTACATGATGTATACATCATGTTAATTGTTTAGTTACTGAAATTGTAAGACACTGGAAGGACAACAAAAGCAGGAGAAACATGAGTCTCATTTCTGCAAGATTTTAACCAGAGACTTCTTATGTGCCTACAAAGTAAAGAGAGAATACAGCTGCAGAACTTGTATCTATATTTCGATGTGTCTGACAGTGTTCTGAGCTACAGTTGCTGCTGTTTACTGTGAAGATAAACTACATCTGAGAATCAATCAGATCTGTATTTATATATATCCAAAGTTCAAGACTTCTTTTGTTTAAAGCTTTCAGTCTTGGCTCAACAGCAAGCACACAACAAGTGTCTTGTAGGAGAGAGTGACAGGACAGAATAGTACCCAGTAATTCAGTAAGTGTGAAGACTTAGTTAAGTAACAGCTGAGATACACATTAATTACTGCATTTTCTGCATGTATGTGTATACACACATATACAGACATAATCATCTCCTTGCATGTTTCTTATTAAAGACATTAGTCTTCATACAAAGTCTGATGTTTATTTGGTCCTAAATCTTAAACAATTCTCAGCATGATGTCACTATCTGTCATTCTAAAGATGACAAAATATCTCAGACAGGAAAAAAACCCAGAAGAAATTAATCACACATGTCTGAATTTTGTTTTCATGAAACTGATCTTAATAACAAGAACATATTCAAGATGAATAAAGTGCTGGTAATCACCTGCTGTATTTATTTTCCACATGATATGATACACCCAAATCTTCTCTTGGACACTGTGAATGGAATTTGGTGGCTTACAGAGAGGTGTCTAGTGCCATTTTAGACAACCTCAAACATCCCAGGTGGCTTCCCTTGGCTTGGGCCCCCTTTACATTTTGCATGACATCTGTTAGCCTTGTAAGCAAATCTTCAGAGGTCTGCAATATCCAAACTGGCTCTAGATTTCTGTGCTTGGGCTCCTGAAAGCCTAGTCCATGCTCTCTTTTGGTTTGGTCTACACTACACTGTATGAAATAAACGGGAGTATTTGCATTGCATATTAATTTTATACTGCTGTAAAAATGACAAGTAGAAAACTGAAAAACAAAAGTGGTCTTCTACTGAGTAATATTTTAATGTACCAGCATCTTCAATAAAGCATTATGTCCACTGGTTTGTAGAAGCATTCTTGTACTTCTGTGAGCAATACTGATATAATACTTGAGCTGGATATTTAGGAATTCTGCTAGTGTCCACCTGTGTTGTTGACTGTTGTCCCTCTGTCTAAGACAAAGCTCCCAAACTGAAGAAATGTTATAGTAGCTCACTACAAAAAATGGAGAGGAGGGGGAAAGGATTGCAGATCAGAGGCAGGTAAGCACAGAGAGATAAAACCAAGGTTTTTCTTTCTCTGGTTTAAAGAATAAGGATTATATATACATATATTACCATAAGCACAAAGAGGAAGAATATGTTGTATAGAATACTTAAGATGTTATATTATTATGTAAAACTCTATAGCAGCTAAAAACCCTAAGTCGGGGATGATCTTTTCATGACACTCCACTCAAAAGCTGGTCTCCAGCTTTCCCAAAGATCTAACATCTTGCTACAAAGAACAGGGGGATGCAAACAAACTGGGTAGCACAAAATGGAGACTTACTGCCAATAAACCATCCCCGTGGCAGAAAAACTGAGGAGCTGAATTCTCACTCAGTTTTGCAGACATAACAGTGTAGGAGACTTTTAAGGATGGATCAAAGAATGGTGCTTTCAGGGTATTAATGTTGATACCCTTCTCATTGTGCAAGTGATGAGAATAAATTAAAAATCCACACATGAGCTTGTACAAGAATTAAAGTATATTGGAGTAAAGCAACATGGGCCAAGCCAACTCAGAAGTCAGTATCTCATTAATAATAAAAATAGCAGACAGGACAAAGGAAAATCACAAGGGGTTCTGAAGTGGAAATTTTCAGCTAAAATTTCGAAAATTTGTATCTGATGCAATAAAAAAGGGCAATTTAGAAGAACAGGACAAACTAATTGGAGCAACGTTCAGGGCAAGCAGAGTTACAGCAGAGACAGAATAGAGATGAGGCTCTCACTCCTACAAAGTACCTTCCTTTGCAGAGTGCCAGCCTGGATGGACCAACTGATCCAATTTAGCAGATTTGACTCATTCCACCTCTCAAATCAAACTTGCAAATTCCACCTTCTGCCACAGCATTCTTTCATAGTATCCAAGCAATTCAAAATATGTGTATTTGTACCAGTGTTTGCTCTCTGATTTACCTTCATACCCAAACGTTCTGCATAAGCAAGGAATTAACTGAGATGGAAAGAATCCTAAAGACAAGCACTGCAGAAGTGCTGGCAGCTCAGACCACAGCTTGGACAAGGACTCAGTTCTACCTCGAAACAGTAGAGGGAATTCAAGAAAGATCAATGAAACTGTGAAGAAGGAAAGTATTTTACATGTGCTGGAATAAAACGTTGCTAATTAATGACAGTTGTAGCACTTAATTATCTAAAAATACATGACAAATCTAAGTAGAAATTAAGAGATGTTATCAGAATAATAAAAAGGCTGTAACTAAAAGAAATGTCACTACAAGAAAGGAAAATGTAGAAGCACTTTCAGCAGTGACCTCTACTGGAATATGGAAAAACTTCCCAAGGAAAGCCCCATTCCCTGAAAAATTTGAAATCAGAATAAAATGCTAATGGGAGACAATACAAAAAACCCTGGAGCCATAATAATGTAGAAATAATAAAAACATAATATTAATTATCTGGAATTTGTATACAAAATACATATAATTTACATGAAAGGTTTACTAAGATGCATGGGCTGCTTACATGTCACACAAAGTACAGGTGTTTTGGTAAGAAACAAAAGTACAGCTGTGTTCTTAACTACAAACCAAAATATTCTCCTATCCTATTTTAGCTTGCAACTTCATATAGCAATGATAATTCCATCAGTAGGTGTCAAACTTCAGAGGAAATTATACAGTTTTGAAGAAAAAAGTAGATGGGTTCTCATCATAATGCACCTGCCTGCCCCACTTCCTATTGCCATGTAAAATGACATTAAAAATACTATTTTAAGTCATTTTGAAGACACCTGTGAAGCTCTTGGGCAGAATATTTGGAGCAGGAAACAACATCTGATTGCTTAACTTCAACTTTCAATGCTCATTTCTTTGATAACAGTCATCTTAAAAGTTTCCCATGAAAAACATGCTACAGTTTGATGTATGTTTTACTACTACTTTCCATATATGAAGTCATTGAATGATACACCAGCTTCTGAAAGTAAAATAAAGAATGTGAACAAAACCCTCAGATCAAGCATTTTTCTTAATGCAAACTAAATTAATAACAGCATTTGATCTGTTTGTTTCAAAATTTATAAGGTGCCCTTTGAATTAGTTTTCGTTCTGTCAAACACCATTACCCTACCTCAGCTCATAAAAGGAGCTCAGAAATAGTTTCCATTTGACCTGCATATCAGTTGCTCTTTTATGTTCTCACTTCCTATATATACAATTTTACTGCATAAACCAGGCACTCCTACATTGCCATTTTATCAATATCCTCCAATTAAATAACGGCCTAAGTACAACACCAGTAGTTATCAAGGAACTATACAATAAAAACAATGTTACTTTTAATATTCAATGTAATTCATGCAAGCCTTCCTTAGGTGAGAAACTTAAGAGTTACTTAATTTATCATTTTATTCTTTTTCCCAAGTGATCTTTATATTCCCTCCCATCCTACGTTTCTTCACAAGCCTCCCAGCAACATCCCCCAGCAAAGGCTTCCTGGAGCAGATTCTCAAGCGGAGCAATGACATCCTCACATCAGCTGAGGATGTTTTTGTTACATACACAGCACTGACCAAATGCAGTGTTGCCCTGTCTGCAGTGTCACTCTCTTAGCTGAGAAGAGCTCCAACCCTTCCTCCAAAATAAAACAGTCATGCCAGAAGATCCTTAAATCCACATAATTCTATTCATCGGTAAAATGCAAAATTTTCAGCATTAATGGAGAGCCACCAGGTGCAGTTGTACAAATTATAAAATGCATAGTCACCATATTTAGAAGTTCCAATAAATACTGCTCCTCTCTGCTGCCATCTACAGAGAGATTTCAAATTTTTCAAAAAATATACTTTTCTCTTCCAGATATATATTTAATAATAGCAACTCAACATGCCCTACAAGCCAGCTCACTCCAACACATATCAGGAGTATTACCTTAAAATATTATCAGCTTGAGGAAAAGCTGAGCCCAAGTGATGGGCTGGTAAAAGGTACTTCAATGTTGTCACGTTGAGTGACGTCTGATCTTGAGCAAAACCCTCAGCTGGGAATCAGTTGCTCACAGTCCCTGTCTAATGCATGGGAATAGTTGAGCCGTACATAGAGGTCCCTCAGAAGCCAGATGAGCTGCCAAAAGTGAAAAGGAGATTCTCTCTCTAGTATGGACATCTTAAACACCTTTGCTTGAGTCCCCAGAATATCTAATGCTTAATGTTGTAGCATGATTTGCTGTCTGCTTCAGACAGCATTGCCAGTTTCACAGCTCTGTGTTCCAACCAGGAGGCTACAGAGTTGGTTTCCTTCCGATTAAAAATGACACTCAGTAACCAAAGAGGTACATTTATAAAAGGCCAGCACCTCAGATGCACAGTGGAGACAGTGTGACTCAGTAAGATTGCTGATCTGTGTTAAATGAGTGCAAGTGGTATAAAATACTAGGCCCAAAGTGAACCTAACCTGACCCCTGGTGTCAATGGGAAGAGGTGGGGAGAAAGCAAGGGTAAGCTTTTTATTCCTGGAGAGCTCATGCTCTTCTTGATTTTCCTATCCCACCCATTTGCCTTGCTTTGCTCTTGTCTCCAGGTGGGAGCTGCCCTGGCAGAGTCAGTGAGAACAGTCTGCAGCAGCCTGGGGTCACAAGGAACCCTCCAGCTCCACGAAATGGGATTGCAGATCTAACTGTGTCTAAAGCATGTGTGCAGTGTCTGTGTATACACAGAGTAGGTCAGTCTTTTATCATTTTCAGCCTCAATTTTCACAGAATAACAGAATTGTTGGAGTTGGAAGGAAACTGGAAATCATCCAGCCCAGTTCTCTCTCCTGCCCTGGCCAAGGCAGCATCATCTAGAGCAAGTTACATGGGATTTCCACTCAGATACCTCAGAAACACCTGCTAGTCACCCATCCATTAGCCCTGTGGAGGCCAGGGCAGCATTTGTGGGAGAAAATACACTGTGAAAAAACTCTGCAACACTGGTGAACTGAATGTGCTGGTTAGAGAGTGTTGTCTAGACATCGAAATTTAACATCTTTCAACTGCAGACAAAGAACTGAATTCAAAGAATGCAGGCAGTAAAAAAAGAAGGGGTTTACCACATTGCTCTTCCTTGTCCCTCCATATGCTTTTTCCATCAAAGTTTTATGCCTTTTCCTTTTGGCAGCTTGGTTGGAGCTGTGCCTGAATGCAATTCATGAGGAGCATTTGCAAGAAATGAAGATTGTACAGCAAGAAACAATGAAGTTGCACCAACACAAAGTGAGACAACGAGGCTGAAGAAAAGGCAAAAGAAGTTCAGAGACCAAGTACTGCTCTGGAGATTTCAATTGCATCCAAGGTACAAAAGATTATAATCTTACTGTACTTTCAAGTATTGACATGACTGTTTTAAGTATGTTCATCTCTGACACAGTTAAACACAAAGTATAGTCAGCTGGAAAGAGGAATTTGTGATACATTGTTGGCGGTAATAACAAACACTTTTGATAATTAGAATCCATGCTGCCATGCATTAAACAAAAATTTACTTAGGAAATCAAGAATAAAAATACTTGAGATTTGTAATTGTGTCATCTTCATTACTTAAGTGCATCCTTGCTTTCATATGTTGTAGAGTTCTCAACACCTTTTCAGTTTTTCAGGAATTTAAGTTTCTCTCATATTTTACTGTTGCAGAAGAGCTCTCTGAAACAGGAGAGATTTACACCTCATCCCTGTGTAGTGCTGAGGTTTTGTGCCTTTCATGTATTGTAACTTCAAGAAATCTTGAAGTGTTACAATTAGAGTTGGATTTTCTTGTTTGTAGCTAGAAATGGTTTCAATGAAATTCACTTTGCAAACACCAGTGGAAGAGAACAAGAGGCTATTGCACTGCTCGGCTGCAATTGTACCTGAGCAGGGAAACCACTAACGAGGTAGAGCACTGATGACCTGACTGCTGACTCTTGCAGAAATCAAGGTGCTTTTTGAAGTACCTGTGTTTTATGGAAAGTGACTGGTCAAAGAAAGGAATCAAAAATGGCAGAAAACGAAAACAGAAGGATTAGATATCACAAATGCTACTCCATCTTTTTAGATGTCTCTGTGGGACAAGCTTAGAGGGCTAAATAGAACTTGAGGTATTAGACATTTAGGTATGTCATTATAATCCTGTGACTCCATTCCATTGTATAGCACAGCTTGTATATCTGTACATATATATACAGCTTGTGTACATAATGTATTAACAACAGTTTTATGCCTTTGGTGGACAAAATTGCACTTGTGACCTCATTCCCAATTTTAACTTGTTCCCTTTCCATTATTTCTCACTCATTTCAGTCGCCTGGATCAGGATACTTCACTGGTTCCAGAGAGGTTGAGTAACAGCTCAGTAATATACTGTGCTACCAGTGCTTCTACCTTTCTTTTTTCCACAGTGTTGGATGTGATGACCTGATTCCTGCACTGGAGAT
This sequence comes from Sakesphorus luctuosus, assembly GCA_013396695.1. Taxonomy (NCBI): domain Eukaryota; kingdom Metazoa; phylum Chordata; class Aves; order Passeriformes; family Thamnophilidae; genus Sakesphorus; species Sakesphorus luctuosus. Next base: position 262,741 of record VWZD01013557.1, on the reverse strand, counting down.
CCTAACACTTGACTGATGATAAGGTATTAACATCAGAACACTAAAGAAGAATGACCTGAAACACCTTTTAAATGTGTGCTATTTGATAATCAAAGATACATTTCTACAGTGATAAATTGAAACCTTTTTTCTGTTTGACACAGAACTCCTTTGTCATATTCCTTCAGTTAAAGAGTATTAATCAATAGGGCACTCAGAACATGGAAAGTTGTGCTTTTCTTGTATTCTTTACTGTCTAAGTTACTTTAATTCTCTCCATGCCTTCTTATTCTTCTAGTTGTTTTTTGCTTCTCTGTTCTCTGTTGTAGAAGGTTTCTTTCAGCCCTCTATTTCTCTTGGCTTTGCTTTTAGGCCAGTGGCCTCCTTGTGGCCACCTGGACAATCGTACTAATGTGAGCAGCTGCTCCTAGAAACTGTCTTGGAGGAATTTATGCCATTTGGATATTTGGGGGTTTTAAATCTGTTTTAGTGTTTCACCCAATTGAAAATGTATACCTGAAGCATCAGAAGAAAGTTAAAATACTCAGGTAGAAAGAGAATATTGAGCACTTTTTTTGTTGCCTTTTTTTCCCTATGGGGTGGTGACATCTGCCCCTTTTTCCTCAGTGTGCCCAGCAGCAGGTGCAGCAGGTGACTGACTGCAAGAATAAACTGATCTGTGACAAGGAAAACTCCAGGTATCTCCCAGCATCCTATTCTGCAGTTCAAAAAGGAAAGCTGTTTTTCATGTTCATCTAAGGCAAGGTTGTTTAACCTGAGCTTTTGATGCTTAACCTGGAGGAAAGTGCTTATTTATCTTCTCCACTTAATTTGTGTAGTATCAAGCACATATATTACGAGAGTTCTGTATCAAAATCCTCTTCGACTCTGCTCCTACTGCCATTAGGTGACAAGACGCTGTTCATGCAGCATCTCCAGGGCTTGGGATAATTAAGTTGCTTAACGTGTGAAAAGAGTAGAATGGGTAAGAGCCACCAGGGGGCATTAAAACAAAAGAGATTGGTAGAAATTGCTCGAAGGATGACAAACTTGAAAAACTTAGTAAAAAGATTCAGATTAATAAGGAGGGAGGCAAACTGTTGTGTCAATGAAAAATAAGCTGAAAGTAAAGATTTACTTTATTGTGACCTGTGTCATAGAATTTCAGACAGTAGTGGAAAGATTCCCAATTTTCTTTTAAAAACAGCACAGAATGTTAGTGCAATTATTAGAGAGCAAGAAAGCTGAATTTATGCAATAGTCCTAAGGCTGATGGTAGTGACAGAAGGAAGTGACCAAGACATCATATCTAGATGAAAACTGAGTGAATTGTAATCTTGGAATTACTTCTATGGAAGGATAAATTAGAAGTCATTCCTTTGCTGCTTCTCCTGCTATGAGACTCAGAGAAAAGAAAACACTTGCCCTGGGCAAAGAGACATTGTCACTCTGCTTCTGCGTTCCACTTAAAATAATGCTTTTCTGTTTCTGCACTGTAGGAAAGCTGAGCTATTTTGTCACATCTCTTTTCTCCAAGACTAAAGCGGAGAAAGAGTTGTGGGTGCATGTTTAGATGAGTGAGCTTTGCAAGTGCATTGCATACAGACCAAATACACTCAGGTAAAACAGAATTTTAACTTCATACCCCTCAGACATACCAACACATTTTCCTGAAGAACAAAGCATATGTTTAATGTTAACTGTAGCATTCTAGTCTGCAGCTGAAAACAGAGCCTGTTCTCTGCAAACCAAACATGAAAACTGGGGCAGCTCAGCTGAACACAGCTGTTTTTCATTCAGACTTACTGCATGTGTTCAGGCTGGCAAACACACACTGTACAGGACCATAAAGATAGTCCCCAGGTTGTATTATTATTATTTCCCAGTAGAGAATAACTGCAGATAATACTTATCTAGCTATACTGTTGGACTGGACCATAAAGCTCAGGATAACCTTAGTATTATTCAGATCCCAGCATTCACTTTTTTCCCTTTGTTAGAAGAGGATTAAACAAAAGTCAAAGCACCAGGTGCTGTAACCTGCTTCAGATACAACAGATCAGTTGGGTGTGCTGTTTATTACTTGCTGTGTACGAGGAACTAATTCTTGCAGTGAATGTGAACTCAGTTCTTCCCCTGGATAAAGAAATCCCTTGAAAAATCCTCCTCCAAACTGGCTGCAGTTTCTAAGGCTAACAGGGAGCTGCAGCAGAAAGCTGCAGAAGACTTTGATCAGCTACAGGGAAAAGCTAAAAAGCCAAAGAGCTCAAGTCAGACAATGCATGGCATGTAAAGCTAATACAGGTACTCAGGCACTTTTCAATAAAGACCGATATCCTACTTAGAACTCGAGCTCAGATTCCCAATAGAAGATGAATAGATGGACAGCAGCTCCAGTAACTGTGTGGCTTCTCCTGTTGTCCCTCCCCTGCATTATACTACATTCCCTGCACAGACATCTGCAGAAATAGTTCCCAACCAAGTAATAACCAGCGAGGCCGAAAAATTACAGAAGTTCTGTTTCCCTCTACAATTTCCAGGAGAGGGAATCTGAACTGAGCAAAATAGAGGCAGTAAGAGTATCAGAAGGGCAGTTATGAACAAGTGAGTTTTCTTGACTATTGCTATGAAAAAAATTGTAAAGAATTTTCTTTCCAGTTTCTATGTGGAAAAAGTCAAACATCTGAAAAAATACAAAGAGGAGACAGAAGAAACTAAAGGAAGCCAGCATAAAGTCAAAACAGGTGAGACTGGTTAGCATCAGCATAGTAGTTCATTGAAAGTAACAAGATACTAATTCAGCATATGCACCAAGTAACCCTTTCAATCTCAGCTATAAACCTCTGGTGAAGAATGAGATGCACGCGTGGCCTTTTCAACTAAGGGGCACCTATCATACTTCTAAAGAGGCTTCATCTTTTCTGTGAATTATTTCAATTCAATAGGATTTGTAAATAGAGCTTTTGCACCCCACAGCATGTTGTTTTTATCAGGTTCAGGATATCTGTGTTATTGAACAAAAAAAAGTTTGTGGTCAAGTCAGTTGCCACCCTGAGCAGCTCTTGTGTCACTGTATGTGACATCATGCAAAACCACCCACCCCACAGCCTCATCCCCAGAATCATTTGTCCTTGCATCACCTCTCCCTTGCACTACTGTTTTACAATATCCAAATTATCCCAGTGTCTGTGGATCACTGTAGTAGCTCAGTGTGAAAATCTAGGGGTTTCAATGCTTATAAGGTATTAACCAGCATAAAGTAAAAGAGTAATAAAGGTGCCCCAGCCTCAGGTCTTACACGCTCCTAATCAGTCCAAGTATCATTCTGTGATTAGAAAGAGACCTTAATAGCAAGAGAGTATTTCTACAGCATTTGTCAGGCAAAATTAGTCTTGCCTCACCTTTCTCAGGAGTTTGTGGTACTCAGTACCCATATTTATCCACTTTCTTCCCAATGCCTCTGTATTTTATGCTGTGTTGGAGACCTATGTTGACTTCACTACCGCTGTTAGAGGGACAACTAACTGATCTTCACAGCAATGCAAGAGGCATCCCAGAGAGCTCCTACCCTGTACAGGAGAAAGATGTGAAGGCTCTGCTGTTCTTGCCCCTCTTGCACAGAGCTCAAATGCTGGAACACAGCATGCAATCACTGTTCCCTCTGCAGTTCCAGTTACACCATCCTGCCTTGATCACAACTGGCCTGGAAGCAGCAAGTCACCAGTGGGTCACATCCAGGTTTGACAGCCTGCAGCTACAAGTTGGGGAAAAAACTACAGCCAAAGAGTTCTGAAGAGAGCAGCTCCAAAATAAGAGGTAAAGAAAGCAAGCACATTCATTTCAAATAGGGAAGCAAAGAAAATAGATCAGGGAGGTACTTAGTAGCTTATCAGTCAGGATTTCAGTTTTCTAGACTTTCTTTTGCAGCTCCTGACATGGGCGAAAAACAGACTCCTCTCTTCCAGTTTAGTTTGTTTCTTCCTCTTTTGCCAAAGGGCATACTGAAGCAGGAAAGAACACTACGGGTACAAGACAGCTTCAAGGGACTGTTTCTACACTATGTATTGTACGTACTTCATGCTTGGTTGATGTTCATTAACCAAATACTCATCTGAAAGCAAACAGCTGGTCTATTTTCCTCTGCATTCACCTCCATTTCAGTGGTTTACCTTACCCTTGTCTATGTCCTTAACAGATACCCTTCCAAAAGCCATGCTTACCTTCTTTGTGTAGGTTCATCAGCCTTCTCCATAATTAGTTCTTGTATAGCTGTGTAATTATCCTTTCAGAGATGCTGGTATTAAACTGCTAAAACTTTAATCTCTTCTTTTGTAACTACGAAGATTCCCCAAAGAGTCATCAGCTTCATGAAACACTGCATCTTTTCGCAGGAGCAGAATCAACAGGATCTTCCCACTCACACCTCCCTGCACACACAGGGCAGACAGGCCTACAGCTCACCCTGGAGAGGCCCACGTGAGCTGTGCAGGAAATGAGCTCATCTGACTGGCGATTCCCAGCCCAGGGAGAGCCTCACCTGCTGCCAGGAGACTCCCTGCTAGCACCCAGGTGCTGGAAGGATCTGGAACTTTACTTGATCTGACAATTAGATAGGTGGCCGCACATAAAAGATGCTCATGAGGCACCCACGTATAGAGCACCTAGGAACGCTTGCTTAAATCCTAACCTCTGACTTAACTCACCCCTCTCACCTTGTCTTTTTGACTCAGGTTCTTTGCATTGTGTGGCTGATATTAAAACTACTATTTATAACAAAACAATTATTCTTTTTTATCATCACTATATACTGTTGATATGCTCTGTTTGCTTCATCACTTTTCTTTTACCAGCTTTAGACTAAGGCCTGGCAGGTGCTATCAAAACAAAGACTGGTTTGCAGAGGGTTCAGGTGAATTACTGAACACCAAGTCATGTGCCTGTGGCTGGATGCTGACGTGAGGAGCAGGGAAGAACTGGCAGGACTGGCTGCTTATAATGTAGATGACACCTGGGTCATAAGAGAACATAACCCTTGGGCTATTTTAAGAGCATAGAAGGAATTCATCAGGAGTGTGATGTTACACCACACACATTAGCTTACCTCCATAAGAATTAGTGGAATTTGTTCAACCTATCCTACTGTGGAACAGTAGTTAGAGCAGAAGATTTGCGTCACAGAATGCTGAAGATGATTACAACATGGATGAGTTTACAAGACAAAGAGCATCTCGTCTTCATCATGGCCTACTCTTCCATGTGGTGTCAATACAACTTGGCTGCAGGACGTGGTGTTGCACTCCTGCTTCAGTAGAGCTGTTCACCACCTCCTCTGTGATCCATGGCACTATTGTTGCCATGGGACTTACACATGTTATTTGCAATTATATTTAGTTTAGTAGGGAGAAAAGGATTGCACACATCTGGAACCCAGCCCACGAACACGATGGAAGCAGCTCATTCTGCTCCTCCAAAAATTTGGCCCTAAACCCTAACATTTATGGTAAGACTCCAGACTAATTTGTGATGACAAGAGCCTCTCCCTTCTTGAAGTAAATGGCTGTTCTGAGGAACAAGGGGTGGCTGAGCATATTGGTAAAGCTAAACACCTGTGCTTGATTAAACTGTGCTGCTTAAAACTAGATCTGTGCCATATAGCTTTAGGTTTGTCCCAGTTAAGCTGCTTCTGTCAGTAATTAATTTGCATCTATGCCCCACCTGCTCTGTAAAGCTGATTCAGGTTTTAAGACAATCAGTCATTAGATTGAAACTGTTACTAATTATTTTAGTGGGGCTTGAGGAAGATTCTAAACGTGTTGACAGGTGAGGTTGGCATTAAGTAGCCTCTTGCTCTTAGTGATTTATGAAAGCTTTCTTGAAACTGTAATGGCTGGATTTCAAGCTTTCTCTGCCTTGCTATTTGTTCCCACATGTTCAAGGTCAGGCTGGCCTGAGCTCTGAGTAACTCTGTCTAATTGAAGATGTCCCTGCTCATTGCAGTGGGTTTGGGCTAAAGATCTTTAAAGGACCCTTCCAAGCCAAACTATTCTATGATCTATTCTATGATCTGCTTTTCCTTAAGCAGGTCAGGACACGTGGGCTGTGCCTGTTTAAAAAAGTCTTTACTGGGGAGCCCACATTCCTACAGCATCTATTTTGTCTCTTCTTTATCTGAAGTCTTGTCTAGTCTAACTTGTTACTGCTGCACCACTAATACAGGCAATTCCACAAGACACGTTTCTTAATCGATTGCAGTTGTGTGAAATGATTACAGAACACAAATGTGTGTAACAGTGGGCTGAAAGCTAACAGCAGGTAGCTGTGATACTTTAAGTAACAAGAGTGCCTGGCAGGCAACAGCACAATTTGTTTTCCATTCAGCAAATGACCTGGCTGAAAAATAGTTTTCAGCTTTAGTTTGCTGGAGAGCATAACACAGATCCATTTCTATATATAACTATATACTCCTTTAATCTAAGACAAAACATTTCATTCTGCTTCTATCCTACTGTTCAAATGTCAGAAAGAATGAAAATCCGAGATAATTTGCAATGTATGTGAATTAATGAGCTGTTTGATATATTATTTTTTGCCATGTGCTATTCAGTAGGATATATCTTTGCTGACAATAAGTAAACATCATCAAGCTCAGAATTTTTATTAACAAGTTCAGAAGAACAAAGGTCACACTGATTTCAGTAAAACAAAAAACAATCCCTTCCAAACAGAACAACTACTAGGAATATGAACACCTAGAAAATACTGAATAATTTAAAGATCTTGAAATACTGAGTTCTTCATCCCCTAGGGATTAATATGAGCCCATTGCTTCTATATTATAGTAATTTAATGCTGCACCTTAAAAAAACCCTCATCACCAGTGACTATGGCTTCTTCAATCCTCACTGGTAATAGATCTAATACTGCACATTGTACATTTGCCCCCCAGCTAACTGCACTGGGCCTCAGCATTCACTGTTTGATTCTATGTACAAGACTGAGTATCAGATTGGAGAGCAGCACACCAAAGGTGCAGAGCTAATATGACACAGGAACATCTCAGTGGTGTGCTCAGGACAGACAGCTCCCATCCACATGGGATGCAGTTCAAATGTCAGAAGCAGAAAAAGTCCAGACAGCTTTACTCAGGCATGAGCATGGCTCTGATCAGCTACAGAAAAAGCTGTACATAAAACCAGTTTCCCCAGCACTGCATAATGCAAAGGTCAATACCAAGGGTATCAGTTTCACCTGCCAAAATACTCATCACACAACCACGTAGGTGTACAACATCTTCTGAGCCATTCTGGTATTGCCACTGCTCTGGTAAATAAGTGACAAGTTAAAGGCAGCATCTCTTCTCAAGTCTGTCTGACCAGTTTCTATTCCCTGTAAAAATAATTATTAGAAAAAGTTATCACTAGACAAAGATAGTATAAAACTTGTAGAATCAAGTTACATATTTGTGGTTACTACAGGCTTTCAGCTGTATGGAAACAAAAGAAGTATTCCTCCTGCCCTCCCTGTTCAACAAGTTTCCACATCAGGCTGTTGATCATCAAAGAGTTACAAAATTACACACTCGAAACGTTAGCTGTTAAGTTAGATAGTCAGCTCATAAACCAATAAAGTACTCTATCCTAATTTTGGTTTTATGCAAAGTATTTGTTTCTCCAACCAGAATGTGAATACTGCCTGTATCACTTACCTGGTCACGAGACTGCTGCTTTGAACTCCCAGGCAGACTAATAGCCACACTTCTTTCCTAACTCTGTCTCTTTTCTAAAAACACTTGCAATGTTTCTACATCCCCAAGCCACAGCTAGGCAAAAACCTTCTCTCAGACCAGACTTGTAAATGTATGACATGTCAATTAGGATCTAATACAGATCAATTAGAGCTAAACCATGGCTCTGATGCACTTAGGCATTAATACTGGTTCATCTTGCTCCAGCATGCTGTTCTGTAGCATAGGTGCTACACAGAAATTCCAGGTCAGCTACTTCAGGTAAAGTGGTTTAGCAACCCTTTTGCTGCTACTTCAGCTTATGAGTAAATCCTTCAAAATTCACAAATCTTTGAAGTTAACACATGCTTTAACTGTATTACCAGGTGACAACCAGATTTGGGCTTCCAGTGACAAGGAATTACAATATAAATTGAAGGAAACCCAACTACACAGACTTTATGTACCTTTCTTTAGTCTATGACTAAGAAATTCTTAACATTTACCTGACTTTATTCTCTGTACATAACTCCCAAAGTTACAGTACCTCTAAGGTGAGGGGAGGAAGTTCAAGCACTCTTTGGTAGTAGTGGATTGCCAGGTGCAGTAATCCCAGCTGGTGAAGGCCACGGCCAAGGTTGTAGAAAGACTCTTGACATGGACCACGCAGGTCCAAGTAGCGGTGAAGGAAGGAGAACCCCTGTACAGGTATTACACATATGTGTAAATTTCTCCTTTAAGAGGATGGCAATAAAACTCACTGGAGAACAGAGGTTTAAATGTATCTATTTAGACTTTTGACTTTGATTCCCCAGCAAAACATGCGCAAGTTGAAGGCAAAGAAGAGTCACACTTGATGGATGATACCACAAAACCTGTGCTCTGTCAGTTTCACTGGCACTGATAACAACGGGTAGATCTCTTTTAATAAATTAAACAGTTATTTAGTACAGTGACTTATGGCACTAGCTTGCTAAATACCTCAGTGTGTGTGTACCTGTCTGTGTAACATATACACAAGACTGGTTCATGTTTGGAAGACCTGATCACCCTAGAAAACATGCAGGCAAAGGGCAGGCTACAGCAAGACCTTATTTCTCTTAAAAAAATAAAAAGCTTTAAAAGATAACCCTTCCCAACCTTTTTTTTTTAATGGAGAAAAAGAACTTCCTTCACTTTCCCTTACTCTTTGTCTTGGAAAGGACGAAGAAATGGTTTAATTCTACAATTTTCAGAACTTCACAGAACCCTGAAGACGATGAAAAGTATTATCAAAGTATTATTTCTGCAATGCAAACATATTCTTTTCCTGATCTTGTGCTCCATTTAAATGCTTACTCCAATATCAGTTATCAGGGAAATTAGCAGTACCTATAAAGTGACCAAAAATAAATATCACTGAATAAGGGCATGAAAAATCAATATATCCTAAGTAATAGGTGAGAGTTCATGTCCTCTCCTGAAGCCAGCAGGTATTTAGAGTTTTTCTGCCAACTCTAAAGCAGAATTTGAAAGGAAACTCATACCCAGCAATTCCAGTACTCTGTAAGTGTTGTACTTTCTTATTTTGCTTTTCATCTAAAATTAAAATATATCCTGATACATTTCAGCTGTATGAGTAGCAGAATCTCAGGAGTACATAATTTTGTTGCTAACCCTACTCTGAATACCCACTCCTTACACACTGTGGTTCAGAGGAGCAGGACCCAACAGGTACTACACACCTGTTCCAGTGCTCATGTCCCAGATGTAAAACAGGGCAATGCACAAAAGGACAGTGACCAGGCACCAGTGGAACAAATTACGCCCATTTAAATTTTACTGACATGCTGTAAAGCGAGAGAAACAGTTTGTCTCTCATCTGCAGGAAGTCACTGCTTGGTGTGTTATGGCAATCCTGACACAGGGTTGGTATGATTCTATGAAAACGAGGGGCGTTAGACCAGAGCTACCTCCCAAACACAACAAAGGGAAAGACAGAGAGGCAAAGAGCACTGTTTTACATTAAAATGTAGTGCCTCCTTTGACCCTGAAGGAGCCTTGGGGGAAACTTGGAAGGGACAAGCAGATGAGGTGAATTCAGAAAGGAGAAACGGAGCACACAACATTTTCATTGTCTCCCATGCATTTTGTTTTGTTACCACTTTGGAATGTGATGATTCTGTTTTAAGTAAAGGAACCTTTTTTCTAGGGAACATGTTGGTAATCAGAGAAGTTACCTCCTTCAACGTGAGGAATTAGTTCAGACACAAGCAGCTAATGATCATAATATAGGTCATCAGTGGGTCACTGTTAATTAATAATTCAACTACAATAGCAACAAGAAATGATGTAAAAATACCAAGTATAGTAAGCAAGAAATGAGAAGAGCGAGAGGGAGAAGGCAACAGTATTGCCTGGGGGTAACATAAATAGGACATTGTTCAAGTACATTAAAAAAGGAGAACAGACCAGCCCATCTAAAAAAGCCAGGCTGATCATAGGAAAAAAGTGGATAAAAATATTAAAATTAGGCCAAAGATTGTAAGTTTGAAATGTCTTAAGTTGGCCACTGTCATAACTGGGTTTAGTATTAGAGTAACTGAGGACCTGTAGCTTTTGCCAAAATCAGCACAAGCTACAGTTTTCAGCAATTACAGAAGTCACAAGAGCTCAGGATCCTCATCATTATTGTGCTGACTGAGCTCAGCAGCCACAGGAATTAAATGGCATTTCAAGTTAATGAAAATACTTGGTGGAAAGTAGAGGAAATTACTTTCAAGACTCTGTTTGGGAATACTCAGTCTGTGGTTTGTAACTGGTTCTGGCAGATGATAGAAAAATGTGAATAAGGAAGCTGAAAAATTGAGGGTAGCTTAAACTGAAGCTCACATGATCTTTACAAAGAGAGCTGTAAGAGGCCCCTTAAAGGGGAAAAGGAAGGTGGGGGAAAAAAACAATTTCTAAGTCTGTAAAATTGGCTTCAACAATGCAGTTTATGAGACATGTCCATCAAGGGCACGTGGCATAGATCCAGCTCTACAAAACTTCGCCAGAGCAAGGCAGGGCAAGAAAAATTTGGAAGAAAATCCAGATTACAGCCATCAAGAAATGAGTAGCATTTTTACAAACACCTGGCAGCTGCCAACATAGCTGTGAGTCTCCCATAAGGAGAGGAGATTCAGATGGGTGTAACTATAGTTCAGAAGCATATTCATCTGTGCTCATGTTTCGCCACTTCCCTCTTTTGAAATGCCACATTAATTATGAAAAGTAAACACAGTATGTTGTAGCCATAATTGTCTGCAAGATACAAAGCAGGAAACACGACGGGTAAAAATAATGACACTAACTCACCTGTACTACAAGGGCATGTCTCTTCAGCACGTATTTCTGAGAGGCCATGTGGATGAAAGTCAAGCCAATACAAAGGCTGTACAGAGGTTCATCTGGGTTTACACGAAAGGCTTGCACATACTGTCCTAAAAGAAAATAACTGAATCAAGATGTTTGCTATGAAAAGTATTCCTTAAGAATTTAAGGGCAAAAAAGAAAATCTTTGAATTACAAGTGTGAATGAAGAAAAGAAATTGTTTAATATATACCTACACCAAAATACACAGGAAAAAACATGAAAGAAAATTGTGTATTTTCAGCACTCTTTGGATTCAGAAGGAATAACGCATATTGTGATGTAAAAATGGAAGTAGAAAACAACCAGACACAGAAGATAAACGTGGTCCTTGGCGGGATTTATATCCTGGAGGCCACATACCTTAAATGTAACATTTGGAGGGCTTGACTGAAAGCAGTAGGTTTACTTCAAAGGCCTGCTTAAATGGTGTAACCAGCTGTATTTGCTGTTTAAATTGGGCCGGCACTGTCATTATTATTATTATTATTATTAATATCCTTCAATTATCTTTGCAAGCTAGTTATATTTGCAATGTGTGCTAAACTTGAAATATGCCAGCTTAATTTTTATTAGCGAAACCCTTTAGCGATGCACTGATTTATGTCCAAAATAATTAAAGCACCAGACTAACACTGTGAATCTGTAATTTTATGATGATAAAAAAAATTTAATAAATCTTTCTCTTGATATAAACTTTTGCTGGTTATCTTTGTTGATATTAGAACATGAAGAATATTACCAAGAGCATGCTTGAAGCTGCCAGATACAAAGGCATTGTGCCCGTTCAGGACACACAGCGCGTGATTATCGGGATTCTTCAGCATCAAGCGGAGACAAAAGCGATGGTGACGGACATCCTGAGACTGCATAGTAACCTGATTGAAGATGTTCCACAGCTGGGGCTTATTGACATTTTCCATTACCATGATTCTACAGAATGAAAAGTATTCAAGAAATCAGTAAGTGCTATATAGTAGATACTGTCTCTGGAATAAAACCTGAACAGTTTAGGGAAGATAACAAAGAAGGGACCCTCAAAGAGGAGGTCAGTGACTGAGGCAAAGACGAGAGTGAAAGACAAAACCAGTGGTTCTGCCCAAAGCAACCAACCTATCGGGTTGTGCATTCTTTGGAATTAGAGGCTACTGGAAAGCTCCTTTAATTTCAATAGCCTTATCTGTTTTAGCTGAAGAGCATCAGCCCCCCTGCTATAGCAGCATTGTCAACTGCATGCTACAGCCTCAGAGGAGGCAACTACAGAAGAGACTGCTCTCCCTTCTCAGAAGCCCACCTGATATAGTTGTAAGCTTTTCTGAAGTTCTTGTCCAGAATTGCAGCAGAGAGCCCAAAGTATTCCAGCTCCTTGCGCTTTTGTCTATCATCATAAAATGAGTAATATTCCAACGAGGAATCCACTAGGAGTTCTGCCTCCTTGTACCGGGAGAGGTCACACAAGGAATATATAGCCTTCAGGAGGAGGTTCCACCAGTCATCTTTTGTCAGAACACTTGTGAGAACAGCAAAAATTGCTAAAAATATTGGAGCCAGAAAGTACAGAAAAATTAGAAGAATGATAAACTCTTATATCAAACTGATCTTTTCAAAGACAGAGTAGCATAAACAGCTAATTTGAAGTATTTACTTTTTCTCAGTTTAAGTGCAGTTTGTAAAACACCAGCAAAAAAAAGTTAAAATGTGGAAACAAATAGCAAACAATACACACAGTTCAAGCTGTAAACATACTACATGAATGCAATAAAGTTATTACTCTTCCTAATTTACCAAACAGTGCTTACGAATGTACCAGCTAAAAAAAAATCACATCCCTTTAAAAATGTATTTCTATTATGCCCTACATTTGTACATATGATATTTGCATTGAGGAGAATGTTGGTCCATATGATCTCTGGAGGCCCTTCCCAATCTGAATTATTCCATAATCTTCTATTTTATTCTGAATGGGGACTGTTCCCTTAAGATAATATTACCTTCATTTTTGCTGCCTTCTTTGCCCTAGAAATAAAGCAATGTTAACATGAGCTGCTAGGATTTAGCATGTAAAACAGTAACATTTGTATCATTTTTCAGAACTATGTTCACCTTGTTGGTTTATATTTAATAAACAATTAGTTGTTTGTTACCTTTTGCATCGCAATTTGCTGTCTCTTGGTCATCATTGTCAGAAATTTTATCCCTCGACACCTTAATAAGATAGAGGTGTCTCTCTCCAGATTTGGAACTAGATATCAAACACACCTGAGCTCTGTTCATTGCTACCTAGAAACAGATTTAAGGGCAGCATTTCAGATTACATTATAACATCCTGTGACAAAGGCAGCTTTATGGCCAATCCATTTTACTCATTCCAAAACAGTCTGCAAGTTAGAAACACAATACAGCAAGATCACGAGAGAGAACATTCCCAAGAGGAATATTATCTCAGCATTGTCTCGTGCTCCAGTGCCAACTGGGGTATGCAAAAGCAAGACACAAACTGTTTGGATTAATTTAAAAGATTTCTCCTGGAATTGGAACATCCCTGTATATAGGGAACCCAATACTATTTGTATAGAGGCGTAACAAGAACAATGCCTTTCTGTAACAGTTCCAGAAGTATGTGGATAATCAGCTGTTCAACCACACAGTGTCATACAACAGTAATGGCACTGACCAGATGGATAAAACAGAGGTCTAAATATTCCCCTCCCTCACTCCCTATTTAAAAATGTACAAAAAACCAACACAAGCCACCACTGCATTTACTGGCTAAACAAATTCTTTTTTTGTCATTTGTCACATGAAAACAATTTAAAAAATTAAAAAGAAAATTGTTGAAATCAACACTTCAAGAAATCTCAATGCTAACTGCTAAAAAGGTGAAAAACATTTCTATTATTCAGTGTGATGTACACCCTGAGAACAGGGAGTTCAAGTCACTGTATCAATAATTATACACAAACAGTGCTCTGCTCTGAACACTACATGCAGGAACACCAGTACTGCAGGCTCCCTACAAGATTATTATATAACAGAATTGTGAAACCATCCGCATATAAAAACCCATTAGCTTTGCTCCTGAGTTCATTTGTTGCTTGTCTTGGCCCAACTCACAGCTATCTAATTTCTTATAGAGTAGCTGGAAAGACTGGCTTACCTTCAACAGCATTGACAGCATTGTGAGTAACGTATCTATGTAGCCATACATTTTGCCTTGGGAATACAACAGTGTCGATCGATGCAGGAGTAGCTTTAATTCCTAGACAATATTGAATATTATTATTCAACCTCTTGCACACAGACTGAGTTTATAAAACAAACAATTTTGACTGAATGCACCACCAGTAGGATTGGTAAAAGCTTCCAGAAAGCTGTTAAGAATCTGCTGCAGCAGGTAAGCTCTCCCTGAACTGCCCTGCTACTGATTCAAATTCTCCAGTTCCAGAGAAACTTGGCACGACCATAACCTATGGCAAAGGTGCTTCTGGAGAGGGGATACAGAACCTCTGCTTACAATCAAGAGAGGTCAAACCCCGCAGCTCGTATGTAGCAACTGCTCATCAACTTGATGCAAAGAGACTGGTGTCACAGCTGGGTCTCATGGCTTGTACATCCCACAAAATAATCAGTTGGGAGAGGAGAGATCCTGATAGAATGCTCAGGGAAAAGGAGCCATGAGGACGAATCCCTGACACTGTAATGAATCCCTTGCTGTGTTCTGAAGGCTCACCATGCTAAGGTAAGTAAGTCCCAACCCCTGGCCCTGTGCAGTTGACATTGCTGACCACTACCATGGTTTGGCAGAGTAGGACATCCTCAACTGGAAGCACAGCACTTCACCCACCTGCTGGGCAGCATTAGCATCCTGAGCCAGTGTATCTGGATCATACATTGGTTCCAGAGCCTCCAGAGCTTTCTCAGGCCGGCCCAGCTGCTGCTGAAGGGTTGAAAGTGATATTCTGGCATCCAGATGCAAAGGAGCAAGATCAACAACTTTGGCATAGCTCTCTGCAGCACGTTCCATGTGTCCCAAAGCCTTCAAGCACTCTAGAAATACCATACATAACACAATACAGTTAAGTGGCAGAAAAAGAAGATTTTAAAGTTTGTACAATAGTTAACATACTTTTCAAATATCCTTTTAGTAAAACCCCCCAAAACATGTATTATTAAGTGAAAATATTCAGAAATATATACTGATGCTTTCACAGTTTCACTTAAAACATCATCAGCTGACACAGGATGGAATGTAAAATAGATGCTGCTTCTCTTACAGGAAGAATTTTTGGCTGAGGTAAACTTCAGTGTATACAAAGAACAAGAAAATGCTCCCTGACAGAGTTGTCATAATAAATTTCAACTATAGTTCTGCAAATACCAATTATGATTCAACCAGAGAATCTAAAATTCCTGTGATCTTGGAAAAAGGTCCCTGGAAATGCTCAGCACTGGACTATCATCTCCCAGTCCCAGGTGCTCAGCAGTCCCACTTTCTCTCACCCGCGTGCCGAAGCCAGACAACAGCCAAGTTGTATCGTTCTGAACAGACAAGGGAACTCAAGAGGGGCAGTGCTGAGTTGTACTCTCCAACATCCAGAAATGCCTCTGCCACATCCAAATACAAGTCACCCATTTCTTCTGGATTTTGTTCCACCAGAGTGGTCAAAAAAGGCTTTAAAAAAAGACACAAAACATCAAACCCAAAAATAACCAATGAGAACATTTCTTTAAGCTATTGCAAGCTTACATTTTTATGCTATGATTTTTACTCTATTTACATTCTAAACTACACTTCCTTTATTTAAATATTATTTTAAAAGTGAAAACTAAAAGATCTGAATTTCAGACTTCCTGAAAAAGCCACATTTTTCTATCCTAGACACTTCACAGCGTTCATCAGTGAGGAGTGTCCTCTATGAAAGAACAGTCTTCAGATTTAGCACTGCTTTCAAACAAAGTGAAAATGTGTTCAACAATTTTGCAACATGGTCCTGGGCCTGTCACAGCAGACTGTGACTGACCATGCTTTAGCAATACTTCCACTGAAGGCACAATCTCTAAGGACAAAGACAGTATTTCTGCTATTATAGGTCTGTCAGGTTTCTCTCTAGGAGTGGGAGAGAAGCAGAAAGAATCTCTGCAGCTCTCTAAACAACTTCAGTCATTTGAGAACAGGAAAAATTACTTGCTTTGGTAATTTCTTTCCTCATCTTCTGAGTTGGTTTCTACTTACACTGAGTGGCTCTAGAATGTTCAAGTGAACCAAGCACACCATCAGCTTGACCGTGATGTCTATGGGAACACCCTCAGGTATGCAGCAGTTGACCTTCTCCACAGCTGTGACAAGATATAGAATTTCTTTCTGAACCCACAGACTTTACCAAGCACTTCACAAGCTCCACATCCCCTCCAGGCCACATTCAGTTCAACTAAAGAAAATATTGTTATAAACCCTTGCAAATATTTGTTGTGTAGGCCTGCCCTCTCCCTTTCTTTTATACCTTTCCCAAGAGCTGGAACAACTTCTTCCCACTGCCTCTGACACTAAGTACTGTCGATGTCAACAGCGGATTCCATGGAATGTGCTTAAAGCCTTTGCCTACTTAAAATGTACTTGTTTAATAAAGCTTTCCTTTAGCAATTTATGCACCTGTACCCTCTTCTCCCTGCTTTTTGAAGGAAATACCCTGTATTAAAGTATTTGTGCTTACTAAGTTAAGTCCTGTGTACCAGGGATCTGGCTGAACACATTGTAAAACACCATTAGCTGAAGAAGCTCACACAGCACACAGACAGAACACAATCTGATGAGAATGCAAATGTGAGGCAAAGCAGGTACTCATGACAATGCTGGCAAATTAAAGGTCACACAGTAAAACTCCACGATCTTACGTCCTTCACATGCAGCCATGACACCTTCTCCTTTAGCTCAATGCTTACAACCAGACATCCAAAGGGTGATTGCCATAACCTGAGCAAACTGATTTCCAACATATGCTTCCCTGTTACCTCCTCCATCCACACCCCATTACTGCAAATCACAACATGCAGATTAGTTCATCATTCTCTAAACATCTTAATATCCAGCACGAGAATAACTATTCACCTACTGATAAACTCTCAAAAAATGAGAAATCTTCTTTTCTAAACAGGCAAGCCCTGGAATGCTTTTGGCTTTGGTGGCTGGCTGCGTTAGAAGGAAGTTCTGAATATGGAGGACAATACAAAAGAAACCTTTTCTGGATGAAGTCCTGTTTCTGTGCTGTTAGAAATCTCCCAGTTGTTGTATGGCTGCACGCTAGTTGCTGAGCAAATGATCAGTTCACAGACTTGTACAAAATTAAAAAATAAATTACTTACCTGGAGCACTGGATTCAGCAACTGGGTGACTTTGGTCTTCAGTCACTGTCTCCTGGCCTTCCTGAGTTTCGACCACTGCACCTGTATCTTTTTTAAAAGATTAGCAGATTAACCAGTAGCACCAGCTAAGCCAAAAGTTACTTCCTTGTGAATTTATAATCAATTGGTAGCTTACTCTGAAAAACTTTAGTTTGGTTTGGTTTTTTTTGTTTTGGTTTGGGGTTCTTTTCTTGGGTTTTTTTGGTGTTTTTTTTTTTAAGGACACTCCAGCACTAAAAAAAGTTACAAAAGCTACAAAGCAACAGGTGGTGGAGAACCAAGCTCTTGGGTAGCTTAGAAGCTTTGTCTTAAGCAACTGCACACACCAGGTAACTTGGAAACACTGCAGTATAATTCAAAAACTCATAATAGTTTTGCTTCTTATAAATTATCTGTTAAAAGCCTCCATCGGGACAGTTGTTCATAAATCAAGTGTATTTTTACCTGGTCCATCAAAGCCAAAAGCCACATGAGTGATCAAAAGTCTGCACTGGGTTTGGACCTGACTGGTAAAACAACCAACAAGTTTAACCATAAAACATGACTGCATGTCACGCATGTCACATGAGTGGGCATGTTGTGCTCACTCCACAGCCCAAACATTTTCAGAATAAAGCAATGACTCGCATAAAGCAGGTTTCTCAAAGACAACCTACTTCATTAAATTACAAGCTAAGATCCCAGTTTTCTATATACCAAAACATTTAAATGTTTAATAACAGAAAAGTGGAGAATATTAATCTTAGGTCAAAGGCTGATATCCTTGAGTATAGAAGCCACTAAGCTTATCTTTTTTTCCTTTTTTAGAAGCTATTTAGCTGGCAGAAATAACTGGTTTGATGTAAACACTCAGAGGAATGTTTAGAACTTTAAAAGGCCTCCAGTTGCCTGGAGAACAGTCCTTGTCTTTAATGAGTTGCAGAGCTAACCAGCCACCAGAGTAACCTCTCAGAGAAATCTGAGGTCACGCCATGTAACTCATCAAGTGCACTGACAAGTTTCAAAAGAGAAAAGTCTGTCAACTTGCATCCAAATATACCCATGAGTTGAAAAGTTACGGAAAAATGTCACACTAGAAGGGCAGGGTCGTACTAACCACTCGATAGCTACTTACCCTTCTTCTCCTCAGCTGGACCTTTTTCTTGTACTGTTTTTTCGAGTACAATTCCTGTAAAATCTGTAATAACCTAAAACGAATAAATAACTTGGATCATTTTACAGATTACAAGGATAAATGCAGTAACCAGCCTACATGGCAGCTGTTTGAGACATCACAAAAGTTATCAGAAGAAAAGCTGCGTTCATTTCACATGGGGACAGTTTGAGTTTGATCACATTATGACTTTGTTCACTATTTTTGGACTACTTGGATGATAAAATCAGCAGCTCTTTAGCAAAAACATTTATTTGCATCACAGCTACAAAAGTATTAAACCTTTATAGCTTCTTTTAATGTCCTTTGGAAGACTGAAAAAGAAATCCAAGCTCCAGATAAACAGCTAACTTATCCACAGACCTTTCCAAAGTGCTCCAAGTATTCCTCAGCCAAATACATGGCAAGGAAACCATATGGTTTGTCTAATTTAAAAGAAATAATTGAATAAATTTTACACCTGCATACAAACATTTTACAACAGTCCTGGTCATACACATAAATAAAATTCCATAAAACTAGGATAATTCAATGGAACAACAAATTAAAAAAATATCAAAGCCAAAGACAGGCAATCCAAGACATTCACTTGCCAATAGGGTAAATGCACAGTTGTAAAGGATCACTGGTGTAAGACCCAATGCAGTTGGGTATTTTGCTCAAGAATTGGTAAGTCAGTATTTAAGTCATTACTGTCACCAAAAAAAGAGTGATAAACACAGTGTACGTGACCCTCAGAGGAACACACTGGCTGATTGTATTGAGAGAGTTACTTTTTAAAGGCTCAGTTTACCAGCTCAAATACAGTTCCAGCTATCCCTGAAAAAGAAACACCATCATAGCAATAGGAAAACCTTTGAGGAGAAACAGGCAAACGGTTCTGCATCTACTACTGTTCCACTGTATTAAAAAAATCTAGTAGCTAAATACTGTGTACATAAAATTGACTGATTGACTTTTAAAATGGGAAGAAGTACAAAGAAGAGTAAGAGGAATTGTTTGCAGGCTCACAGCACTTTGCACTGACACAGACTCACAGAATATTCTGCGTTGGAAGGGATCCACAAGGATCATTGAATCCAACTATTAAGTGAATGGCCCATACAGGGATTGAACCTACAACCTTACCATTATTAGCACCTGGTCTACACAGAGAGAGGTACACAAAATCTTATGGAGGAAAAAAACACAAAATAATTTAATAGAAGAATTATAAGAACAAGTAAGAATGTTCACAAGCAGAAAGTCTCAACTGTCTCTCTATTCTGTCTTGGAATGCCATATACTAAAGTCTTCCCTCTCAAAGCCACCAAATCAAGTTGGAAATACGCCTCAAACGTGAGGGTTAAAAACTGCCAGAACAAGTTTGGAACACATAAAGAATCTTCTCCAAGTCCCAGTGCCCTAAAGTCAAGATGTACTGTCTTTCAGGAATGTATGTTTGGTGCTTAATGCATAAATTATTAGTTGTAACACAAGTATGCCCAACAAAGCCCAATAGTCTGCATTTGAACTGTCAGATCACCCTTTAACCTCCCACTTAGAGAATGACCTTTGTATTACTCACAAAACCAGCTTGAAGATCTTCTCTGGCTACTAAAATTATGGCCACTAAAAAGAAGGAGAAAGACCTCAAAATTTTAAACCTCAAACAACATACAAGTCTATCAGCCTCCAACTTATTAAACCAAGCCAGTAGCTTAAATGCTAATTACTACAGAACTAATAGCAACCAATCTCTGTCTGATCAGGTCTGTCATTATAGAAACATGACCATATTTAAGCCCCACAGGAACATAAACTGTCTGTTCTGACTGGCAAAGAGGTGCTGAACATGACACATGAATGCATTTAGCTCTCCGTACCGCCAAAGCTTTGTCATACTGTTTGGAAGAAATGTACAGTTCGGCTGCAATGTTGACATCTTCCATGGAGACAAGGCTCTGGTGTTTAGTAAAGGCCTCTTCTACTATCTCAATAGCAGAGGTCACATCATTGGCTTCATAATAACTCCTATAAAACACAGATATGAGATGCTAAGTATCTGAGATAACTGAAAATATGCACTTTGAAGAGTAGCAAAAGGATTTTCATATTTCTTTTATTCTGGCTATTAGCCAGTATTTCCATTAGCAAGAACAAGTTATAAAAGACAGTAAGAATCGGGGTGCTTTTCCTTTTCTTACAACTGTTGACAATTTTTACATCTTTCAAATAATTACATTTTTTCTCTCCCATACATATTACAACACTACAGGAGTTTTCATCATGATCTCCCCCACCTAGAGCCAACCATCAATAATGTACCACATTAACCTGGTTTCAGAAAAAAACTTGAATAATAATATTGTTATAATACACATTCTTGAATTTTTTGGTGCATTTCACAACCATGGATATCAAAAGACCTAAACTGTTTTGAAACAGGCCAATAACAACTTTCTACAAGTTATGCATGAGAAAGCAGTTAATAACTTAGTAAAAACTACTGTAAGAGAGCTACACACTTTAACCACATGTCTTCTCTGTCTCAGGCAAGCTTCTATGACTTGCTCAGTTCTCATTAGCAGAAAAGGGGAGGAGACATATTTCTACTTGCTCCAGAAACAAATCACAAACAACATATAAATTATATTCTGTTGCAGAGGGTTTGTATTCAGACTGAATACTTTGCTTCATTCAATTTTGTTGGCTGTAAGTTTCCAGGTCTCTGGTGTTTTTATATAGATTAAAATGTACTGCATTTGTACATAGAATCATAGAATTGATTGGGTTGGAAAAGATCTCCAAGATCATCAGGTCCAACCTTGGTCCAACTCCAGTCCATTTACCACATCATGGCACTCAGTGCCACGGCCAAGCTCAGTCTAAAAACCTCCAGCGATGGGGAATCCATCACCTCTGGGCAGCCCATTCCAATGCCTGAGCACACTCTCTGTGAAGAATTTTTTTCTGCTCTCCAACTTAAATTTCCCCTGGCAGAGCTTGAGCCTGTGCCCCCTTGTCCTATTGCTGAGTGCCTGGGAGAAGAGACCAACCCCCACCTGGCCAGAACTTCCCTTCAGGTAGTTACAGACAGTGATGAGGTCAGCTCTGAGCCTCCTCTTCTCCAGGCTAAACACCCCCCGCTCCCTCAGACTCTCCCCGCAGGACTTGTGCTCCAGTCCCTTCATCAGCCTTGTTGCTCTTCTCCAGCAGAGTTGTTGCGCTCCAGCCCCTCAATATCTTTCCTGAACTGAGGGGCCCAGAATTGTATACTACTGGCATTTATGTGGTAATCAGTATTTGCATTTTATTCTCTTACTCTAAGAGAATGCAACACTTCTAAATTTGAATCAGCTGTGGAGCTTATTAATAACAGCTTTTGAGAAATTCTGGAAAACCAAATCACAGCATTTCCAAATCCCACTCACTTTGCCATGTCTCTGGCCAGCTGCATGAATCTGTCCCCATCAGAGGGAGACAGGAGATTCAAGATACGCCTGTAGCCGTCCATGGCCATCTTGTGCTCCCCCAGCTGCTCGTACAGGCTGGACCTCTCCCACAGGTAACGCACGTTGGTCGAGTCGTACTTCAGAGCTACAGGAAGAAGCAGCAGCGTATCAATAGCCTAGTCTAGGAAAAGGCAACAGTGGATTTCACATTCATTTCCCTGATGAGTGTTAACAGATATGGCACAGGGCTTTTGTAAGGAAAGAACATGTTACAGATTCACTAATCTTGTACCAAAGCCAGACAGAGGTACCAGAATCTTCACACACTGAAGCAAACTAAATTAGAAAGCAGAAGAAAACAAAATGACTGCCATTAGCACCTAGCATTAATTCTAAAACTATTAAAATAGTTGCTACAATACCTTTTGTGTAGCAAAACACAGCCTGTTTAATATTGTCCTGTTCCAGTGACATTTCTGCTAGTCTAACCCATTCCTCAGTATCACTGGGATTTAAGTGAGCTGCAATCAGTTCAAACTGCAGTGACTTCTCCATATCACCCTGGTCCTCATAGATCATGGCAAGAGTGGAAAACGGCTCGTGAGCAAGAGGAGCTGTGAAAAGACAAAAGAACACTAAGATCTACTGGTTTAAAACCATCTTGGAAAAACATAACTTTCCCTTCTGCAAACCACAAGTATCAGAATTACATGGAACATCCACATTGCTCTGTTTAAATACAGGAAATGTTTGTAGACGAATTTCTGATTCCTTTCTATAAATTATTAAATAGCCTGACAATCTAAAAACAATCATTTATAGAACTATTCTACACTGTAAGTCATGCATGTTTATGCCTTGCATCTACAAAGATAATAAATGAAAAGTGTAAAGCTAAGCAAAGTCCCAGGACTCAGCAGAACTGGGGTGGCAGTTTCTTTTTATATGCAAAACAATAAAGGAAATGCACCACAAAGTCTCAATTCCATACTACTTTTACACTGACTTTTCCTATACTGATCATTTTCATCTTCAGAGAAGCACCACTGAATTCTCCTTTTGCACATGGAAATTCCACCCCATCCTTAAAGCCAAAAAGTTTTACCATTCTGCCATACCTTGTCGAATGATTTCCATGCACATCAGAATGGCCTCCTCACGCTCTCCTCGAGCAAACCTGATGTTGGCCTCTCCCATCAGACCCCTCAAGGCACGAGGAAGTTTGCTGCGAGGTCTTTTCTCCTGAATGGAAAAGGGATATTAATTCTACCAAAGCTTAAGTTGTGCCCAAATCCAGGAGATACCAAACACACTTGTGCTTAACACAATTTAATAACACGTTAATTTAAGTACTACTGATACTAAATGCCTGACCAAAAGATTTGCTGATTTTCACATCTGACAGGGTAACTTTGATACCTAATGCAAACACTGGAATCCTGACACTGGAAAAACTGATTTCATGATTTTTGAAAGTTTTCAAACAGTAATATACAGTAATTTTTAAAAAACCAAAGGCAGCATAACAAACACCAGCATAAGCAGAGGTACACTACATGGAACTACTTCCAGGCAAATTGCTCAGCAAGTAGCTAAAATCACACAAACTGGCATTTATGCAGTATGGTCAGGAGATACAGGGAAGTTACATGAAAGTTTCAATACTTGCTTTCATCATTTTCTTGGTCTCTCGATTAAGTACCATCTCCAAAACAAAAACATCTCCAGCTGTGGGCTGCTCAGTAGCTTCTTCCTCTTCTTCTTCTTCCTCTTCCTCTTCTTCCTCCTCGTCCTCGTCATTTTTCCCAAGCATGGATGCAAAGACCCGATGGACAGATTTACTGACGCCATCTGATGTTTCTCCTGGTTGAGAAAGAAGCAAAGGTGGTTTTGATATAATCAAGAGCACATGCTGCTTTATCAGGACAAGTGCAGAGAAAACAGCAGCCCACTTGAAGCAGCTGTCCTGTAAGAGTGCTGCCTGCAGAACTGCAGAAAACCCCAGCATTATTCATTGCCAATGCTCAGTACACCCCCATCTCTGACATGTTTTGGATATTTGAAATGAAAGCACAAAGGAACACACAGAATGACGTAACAGTTGATTCAATATTTTTCTCAATCCATTCAAGAGAAGTGTATTAAGCAATTTTCAAGCACAGAGCTGGCTGGCTGCAATAGAGCCTTTCGGCTGAAGAGGCTGTAAGTGAGCAGACAATTCTACTACACAAAAATGCAGCAACCAATTTTTAGAAGTACTTTAAAACAAGATCTTGGGACCATTCCTTCCATGACAATAAGTACCTTTTAGCATGGGTTAATGCAAACCCCAGATTATTCATGTTTCTCCAGAAAAATAACAGAATTCTTTAAAATAAATAAGAAAATAATGCAATGTAACCTGAATAATTATGCTTAAAGCATATAATTTTAAAATTTTTCACATTTTATTTACAATTTCTATTACAAAGCTAACCCAGAGTAGTATCTGACCACAGATCTACATGGAAAATATCCATATATGCAGGGTTCAAACATTTCAGCAGGGGGATTGGGCACCTAAAGATCTCATAAAAGAATAATCACAGTTTCAAGTTGGGACTGAAAAACAAATCTATCATGTATTGCCTATGCAGAAGCAGGAATTGGGGACTACACCTCACTTTGGGTTCTTTTTTTTTTTCCTGACTTGGGTATATTCAGTTATTTTTATTCTGACTTGGACTCAAGCATCTAAAAATCAAGACTTTTCTCTTTCCCCCCAAGTGAAAAAAAAAAGAATTACTAATTTAATTTCCCTTTTATTTCAGTCTCCTTGGCTGCAGGAATCATCTGGAGATTGCAGCAGATTACACCTGAAGACTGACGTATCAAAAGTGACTTTAACAATGACCTTATCCAACACTTTTTCTTCTGAATATCCTGATTCTAATACCAACTCTTTAAATAGTGATAAATATTATCAGTGCTTCCTTGATTCTGACTGCTCCTGACACTTCTGTGTTCTCTTTAGTAAGAACAGATGTGATCCTATCACAAAAATCTATCAGGGTATCCTTTTCTTAGATAAAGATGATGTGCATGAAAAAACCATGGAGTTGGTGGAATACACAACAGAACAGCTGGGAAGTATCCCAGAGACACCAGCAAAGGGAAGGGGCAATAAGGAACCACAGTTATCTGGCTCCAATGACACTTCAGTGTTCATTTTCTGTCCTTCTAGAACAAGGTCTGGCCATACTTTCAGAACTGAGGTACCACTCACACACATTTTAGGTAGGACAATTTAAGGTCTATTTTCTAAATTCAAGAAAAGAAAAAATCCAACAAAACAAACTCAAAGAGAATGATGAGAATTTGCAGTGAAAGGAACAAGAGGAATCTAAGAACCAACACAAAACGATCCAGATTGCACTTTGCTATCTCACAGCCTTGGCAAACCCACAAGACTGTGCCCTGACCAGAGTGCAGGCTCTGCAGAGAAGTGTCTGAAAGACTGAGACACTCCAGGTATCAAGCTCAAACCCAGAACCCAAGGCAGGGGAATTACAAGCACTGATGCAAAGTGCAGAGGGCAGTTCTGCACCTCCCACCTCCTGCAAGTACCTTCACTATGTGAGAACCCTAAGGAAGTTAAGTTCATTTTGCTAAAGATACTCTGAAGATATTTCAGTAAATAACAAAAAGAAAGCTAAGGGAATCTGTGGGTAGGGACAGCCAGCAGAAAATGAGGAGAGAAATAAATGCAGGCACTCTGAATAGGGCAAAGAATACCTGAGCAAAAGAAAAAACTCAAAGAAAGCAAAATAAATAAACTCTTCCTTGCAGCTATTTTATCTGACTTTGGCTGACATTGGAAGAAGGCAATGATCACTGTGAAAACAGCTAAGTCACAGCAGAAAACTAGCAAAGATACAAACACAGAAAAGTCAACAGAAAATAGACAAGAGTTTTTGAGATAAGGTAAAAAGTTCAATTTATTTGTAACTTCAGAGAGAGTAAATAATTGAGGCCATGTGGTTAAGAAGCCAGAAGGGGAAAATGGAGCCAGGTTTTTAGAGAAAGGCAGTTACTGACAAGCAAATGCTTTCAATGATTTTTTAAATATGAATATAGATATACCATCAGCTTCATCCTGACTTTGGGACCTCAAAGACGCTTTTTTGGATGAAGATGGAGCCTCTGCATCTTCGTCGTTTTCCTCAGCAGATGCATTTTCACCATCCTACACACACCAACAGCATCAGTTACCAGCTTTGTAATATGGCTCATTCTTATTTCCTCTAACATTTGCAATCACCATTTAGACCATGGGCTTCCAGCCTTTGCTGGAAACTGCTGGAATTTAAGTGAACAAAACCCAGCATTACTTGCTTTCAAGACATTTATATTCTCATCAATATAAGAGGTGAATCAGGTGGTGACTGTTCTCGTTACTTTTAATTGAAGAGATTAATCCATTGCTTTTTGGCATTACAGTGAGGTAAGATGACACGGCTGACTGTATTAAAAAAAAAAAAGTTAGACACTGGTGACAAATCCTTCCAGAAGCAAAAATCGAAATATATCAAAATAGCACTTGTTAATCCAATAAGAATACTGCCCCAGGACAACACCTGTCCTTCCATGACAACTGATTTCTGCTGAATTTGCTCTTAGAAGACCAAGAAATATGGAAATTCAGTTGCATTTTGACGTAAAGGTGGAAAAGGTAAACTGCAAAAGCGCAATAAGTCAGGCAGATTTTCTCTTAAGACCACCATCTGCTGACTTTTGAACAAAAAGCTGTGCCTCCCTGTTTTTAATGCTGCCAAGAAGCTAAACAATTACCACGGGGGGCCGAACCGGAGTTTTCCCGTGGCGCTCACACAGAGGATGGTGGAGGAGCCGTAGCAGCCCAGCGGGATCACTTTATCCCTACCCCTGCTCCCGCCCGGTGCTGCGGCGCAGGGCACCCCGCTCCCCGCCCCGCAGGACCACCAGCACCTCAGCGATGAGTCCCTGGCCATCTGCGCACGGGAATTCGCAGCAGAATCCCGGCCGAGCTCACCGCGGGTCGCAGCCGCGCCCCTGACACAGCCGCGGCCCGCTGTCAGGGCCGGCCCGGCCCGGGGCAGACTCACCTTCTCGCGGCTCTTGCGCTCCTCCCGGCGCTGCTCGAACTCCTCGAAGGAGATCTTCCCCTCCAGGTACTCGATCAGCTCCGGGCTGAAACCCGACATGGCACCGGCGCGGCCCGCACTGGGGGAACGCTGCAGGGACGGACCGAGTCCGCCCCGCCGTGGCGCCGCCGCACCCCGCGCCCTCCGCTGCAGTTCCGGGCGGCGCCGCTGCCGGGGGTGGGGGGCACGGAGGGGGGGAGGGCGCGCCCCCCCGGGGGCTTCCCGATCCCGGGGGGTCCCGATCCTGGGGGAGTTCCCGATCCCGGGGGATGTCCCTGATTCCGGGAGATGTCCCGATCCGGGGATTTCCCGGTCCCGGGGTGTGTTCCTTATCCTGGGGGCTTCCCGATCCCGGGAGGTGTTCCTGATTCCAGGGGCAGAGGGGGAGGAGGGGGTGGTGTCCCGATCCCGAGGGGTCCCGATCCCGGTGCGCTCCGGGACTCCCGGGGGTCCCCGCCCGGTGCCGCACCCGCTGCCGCGGAGGAGCCGGGCCGTGAGGGCAGGGCCGCTGTCACCGACCCAGCGCAGGTGTCAAGTTATTCTTTATTTCCTCAGAAATCGGGGCCCACCTTACACGGGAAGGGTTATTTTAACAACATACACAGTGCCTTGGTGCCTGGGGACGGTCAGAGTGGGGGTGAGAGACACAGGCAGGGGGTGAGAGGCACAGGGGGAGAGGCACAAGGTGAGGCACAGGCAGGGGCACAGGATGAGGCACAGGCAGAGAGGCACAGGGTGAGAGGCANCCCCGCCCGGTGCCGCACCCGCTGCCGCGGAGGAGCCGGGCCGTGAGGGCAGGGCCGCTGTCACCGACCCAGCGCAGGTGTCAAGTTATTCTTTATTTCCTCAGAAATCGGGGCCCACCTTACACGGGAAGGGTTATTTTAACAACATACACAGTGCCTTGGTGCCTGGGGACGGTCAGAGTGGGGGTGAGAGACACAGGCAGGGGGTGAGAGGCACAGGGGGAGAGGCACAAGGTGAGGCACAGGCAGGGGCACAGGATGAGGCACAGGCAGAGAGGCACAGGGTGAGAGGCACAGGCAGAGAGGCACAGGCAGAGAGAGGCATAGGCAGAGAGGCACAAGGCAGAGGGGCACAGGATGAGGCACAGGCAGAGAGGCACAGGTAGAGAGGCACAGGCAGAGAGGCACAGGTAGAGAGAGGCACAGGCAGAGAGGCACAAGGCAGAGGGGCACAGGATGAGGCACAGGCAGAGAGGCCCAGCCAGAGGCACAAGGTGAGAGGCACAGGCAGAGAGGCACAGACAGAGAGGCACAGGCAGGGAGGCACAAGGTGAGGCACGGACAGGGAGGCACCGGATGAGGCACAGGCAGCCACAGGGCCTGTGCTCACTTTAGAGAAACCTGAGAGCTTTTATCCAAAGTACACCTGGAAAATGGCCACAAAACCCCTCAGGACTTCTGTCTAACAAATAGAAAAGTAACACTCAAGTACTGGTTCTGCACAGACACTCAGCAGTAATTAAATTCTCTAATTCTGTGAAAAGCCTCTGCTGCACTCCTCGTTTATTCACACTTGAACACACACAGTTCTGCTCAGCAAGCAGCAGCGGCCGCACAGCACACACTTGTCACAGCCCGAACATCTGCCGATCTCAGCACGGCACTGGATCCCACAGGTGGGAACTGGGACAGTGAAGAACATTTTAAATTGTTAGGTAACAGTTAAAAGTCAAAGCAGTGAAATGTTGCTGTGAAGGTTCCCACTTTGCGTGGAGTTCTACAGTTAACGCCTGAAAAAGACAAAACAAAATAGAAATATGTGAGACAGACCCAGAAATATCCATATGCAGCCAAGGTCTGATCCAAACCAAGAGCTGGCTCTGGCTGAAACACAGCAGACCTCGCTGCCCAAAAACAGCTCTGAAAAGAACTGCTGTGACCATCCTGAGTTATGCAGGACAAATCACTTTCACCACTCACTTTCTCCCTGCTGCCGTGACTTACAGCAGAGCTACAGCACCCTTTCCAAAGTCCCTTTTCATTTCTTTTTCATGCACAATATTCAATATGTGGTGCTTTTTTTTCCCTGACATAAAAGCCCAGCAAAAAGAGAACTTAGTATTAAAATCTGAGTGCAGTCTTCATTATGGTTCATGATAACAAGAGTACTGGAGCTTTGCTTTTGATTACAAAGAGAATGTGGTTTAGCAGGCAGAGAGCAGGACAGAGATGGAAATCCTAAGATGAATGTTGATTACAAATTAAGTAAATTACAAATTAAGTTTTTAAGTAAATCACCAAAGTGCTTGGATTCAAATCTTACTGAAATCCTCAACTATGTGTAAAACAGAGGAAAACAATTTACCTTTCCTCAGAATTGCCAATACTCACTTTCAAAAGGAGATATAAAAAAAGGATTGATTTATTTGTAGAGTTTGGTTTTTCATACATAAAACAGCTGAGAAGTACCTGCTATACATTGAGGCTGGATCTATCAAAAATGCAAGTCTAACCCACTTTGTTTCTTTTTTAAGGAGAGATGTGGTGTCTTGGATCGGAACCATCCTCTGCTACCTGGCTAAACCCATAACATGTGGAGAAGTTGAAATCCTTCTATCAACCTTCGGTTTTAGTGGTAGGAATAAGGAAAACAGCATCAATGGACAAAGACGGAAAAGATCAGTGGACATCAATGACAAAGATGTATGCTTTGTTAGTGCAATATCTTTTGTCTAAATTAATTTTCTTAATATACATATATCACAAGAAACCAGGAGTCTCAATTTATAATTTTACTGATACCAATTACTTAAATAAAACCTGCATTCCTTATTACCTGTACATTTTCAGAATTCTTCTCTATATGAAATAGGGGAGAAAAAAAGAGAAAATAAAAAAGCATGGTCTGTATAGGTCTGCACAAGAAGCATGTGTTATTTTATCCAAGTAGTAAAACCTTAGATAAATCTCTACCTCAAGAAGTTTAAAACCATTTCAGGCAAGAGTTAAGGTACTACATTTTTAACTCCTTCTGAAAAAGAAGATGTTTTTATACTTGGAGTTGAAAGTGAGAATCACTGTAATCCAGATCTTTCTCTTGGTTCCATGTAACAACATTACAGAGTAAACCCTCCTCTCTTACCTTGGTCAGCAGCATCTTTCAGCCTTTGAAATAATTTGGAAAAGCATTTTTCCTTTCTTCATAATCTGCAAATGCAGAAGCAATAGGATCCGAGTAGAGCACGAGAGGCCTCGGTCCTTCATTGTTCATGGTGAAAGTAGCTGGGAACTTCCTGAGATCAAGCCCCCTGCCCGAAAAATAAGCCTGGAGTGTTCTGAAAAACTGAACATATTGCATATGTGAAAATAGAGCGTGATCAGTGGAGGTTAATCATTTCTCCTGACACAAATGAGATGAATATTCCTTTGTGGCATGGAATCCTCTATTTTGATGCAGTATAGGCAACCTAATGCAGACATGTCCACTCCATGCACGGCTTGCACATCTTACGTGAAGTCAAAAGACCACCAACTGTTTACTGCTCATTTATGCTCCCCACTGAATCACTGGGGATTCAAACTGTATCCCTCATAAAATGGGCCCAGCCAAACCCTTGCTGAGAGCAAACAGGACAGTTCTATTAAACATTCCTCTAAGAGTCAGCAACAGTGGGCAACTGATTTGAACTGTACCTTTATAATGACTTAAAAGTAGAAACTAATGCTTCTTAAAACAGTGAGGAAAAAGTATGGGAAACCAATTTTTTTCTTTCACAAATTCTTTTTAAGATTGTGCCAGTGTTCTCTTAATGATATTTTCTTAGCTGTAATGTACTTTCAGATCTTTAGCCACTATTCATGACCTGTCAGATGCAAATGTATCTGTGCTTCCATACGATGAAACAACATGCCATCAGAGTACACGTCTGAAAGAAACACAGTAATCATTACCCTCCTGTTTCATGAAACAAGTAGTTGTATAATGAAATAAAATTTTGAAAACTAAAACTGCTGGATGGAAGTAAGTTTTATGCATCACTGCACACTGAGAATGTCTCCTCAGTTAAGGGGCACCCTGACTGAAAAATGGTTATTGACTGCACAAAGTGCACAGTTGCTGACATGTCATCTAATGGACCCCTATTACCTTTAAATTTAGAAGAGTCTCTTGATGGAGAAAAAAAATCACGTAATACTTTATCTCTCTTTCTTGAAGCATTTTCTTACCAGGTCTCTGTTTCTGGGATTATCTAGAGGCTTCCATTTTTCTTCTGGCTGGAAAGCAGCACCCTTTGCCAATCCTCTCACAGCCAATACTACATACAGACCCAGCAGTACCACTTTCCACATGCTGGAGATGAACAGTCTGTAAGGACAAACATCCGTGCTCCGTCAGTCCTACAGAGCTGGCAGTGGTAACACACACAGCAACCATGTCAATCCAAGGAAAACCTGCCCACTGCAGATTACATCCATGTGCTATCAGCTCTTTTTTGCTTTCCTACTACTAAGGTACTAGGAAGAACAAATTATTCTAAAGATCTATTTCCTATACAAAAACTATTTCTAGACACTGGAGTCTCTTTTAAGGGACTGGGAGAACATTTAACATAAAATGCCACATTTGTAAATTTACATTTGTTGTTACATACAGCCAATTTCAGAGGCTCATTAGTTACAGTACCAGAACCCTGTGTGCTCCACAAAGAATGCAAAAATATGGCTTGAGATCCAGATAGCTCAATTTTTAAAATTGCATGAAATGAAATTGTACCATGTATATTACTAATTGAAATAACAACGCAACATGGTATATATACTAGGGACACATTTCACAACTTGACTCAAGGGGAGAAAAAAATTCTCCCTTTCACATTCTTTAAAATCAAGCTTACCAGTGAATTAGGCTCTGGCTTGCCCCTTCTTCGTTCGTCTCCTCGTAATCTGTGAACAAACTGATCTCTGCACTTATATTTCTAGTGGACTGTAAGTGGGTGTCAATGACGTCAGCAGGAGTTCAAAAATACAGTAATGATTCCATTTCCATCCCTGACATAAAGACCCTTGAGAATTTCATCCTTGATGCTCTTAAGATCTGTTGCTATCAAACAGAGTAGTACAAATTCCTCCTAAGCTGTATTGCAAAGAATTGGTGGTAAGAATATAATCAGTTTAAAACAATTCCCACCAGAGATTGCAGAGCTGTAGCAAAACATTAGTTTTAATCAAAAGTAATTAACCATATCTCTAGAATGGTGAGTAATGTTTTTTTAAGCAAATGAGATATGGATCATTTTCTTGATGCTGGAAAAAGAGAGAAAATTAAGATCTGTTTCAAGATCCAAAATCACTGTTTTCCTATTCTGATTTTATTGGCCTTTAATATCTTCCAGTCAGGCTTCTGAGAAACTAAGACAAACACTGCAAGGAGGAGTATACTAATTTACCTTTCATAGCATTCTTCATATCCAAGCTGCTCACGTTTTTTGTCTAAAATTTCACTCCACTCTTTTCTGCACTCTATAGATGACACTTGATTTGGTATTACAAAAAATATATCCCTAAATAGACATGTTAAAACTAAAGGGTTTGATCATTATCTTAAGACAGATTATAGATGTTTGTTTCTGACTAGAAGATTTACATCTTTTTTTTGATTTAAATTTTGAAAGCAAAACAAAAACCTATCACCACCCTTCCAGGAAGGCAAAATTTGGACATCCAAACATCATTAGCAACACAGTAAACAAAATCCCAGAAGTATTATTTTCATGTCTGCAATACCATATAAAAACTGAAGACAATTTATCCAGTTTGGGTTTTATTCTGCAGATTTGGACTAAAAAAAAAATTCATACCCTCAAAAAGACAATCCATCAAAACTCCATCAATTACTTTTTGTAACAGCCAACTTGCAGATCGTGGACTCATCAAGAACACAACAGTAGCAACAGAATAACTTGTAAATAGGCAGACCCCAGTAAGGGAACTTCCTTTGTTGATTTTCTAGGTAGATACTTATTTCAGACGAAAGTAGAAATATGCATCTCTAGAGAAAATGACAGAAAGGGGGAAAGGCGTAATTTATAGTCTAGGATTAGATTTTCATTCATTATTTAGCTTTGGGAAGAGGAGGGAGGAAAAACAAAGAAGCCAGAACAGCAGGCAGTTTTCTTCTGCCCCTTTCCCCCTCCCCTCAATTAATTTATTCCTTTAATTTCCTTATAAAGGACACAGTATATTCAGCTAGTAAAATATACCAAAGTCATCTGTGAATTTGAAACAAGCTTTATTACTGCAGGAATCAGGCAGACTGGGTGACTGATGAAGTATGCAGATATGCAAGAGATTCAATTAGCATGTATGTTCTGTGAGCTGTCTTAAAAAAACCCCACAACTTTACACATCTGTGTTGTTGCTTCCTCAGCTAAAAGATGTGAAAAACTGTTGGGAGTTACAGTCTGTTTAGACTTAGTGCTCATTTTAATGTGCAGGGTTTTTTTAATAATTTCAGTTCTTTCCTTCAGAGAAAGTAAAAAATAAGCAGAACACATTCATATTAAAATACTATCAGTATACTTACACTGATTGAAAAATATTGCATCCTCCTGTGAGAGCAGTAGCTAAGTTTAATAAGTACTTTCAAAGCTAGATGTCAGTGTGCTGCCTTTTAAATGCACCCAAATTTAAGCATTAGGTTTTCTTGACAGACTATGTATATAGACACACATCTTCAGTAAATCAAATGTTTTCAAAGTGTCTATATTAATTATATAACCCTTATAGCACAGTGAATAATATTCATGTGTGTTTGAATTAAATGGCCCTGAAGCTGCAAATGCTCACAGCGTTGCTTGCTCAGTTCCATGCAATTGACCTCACAAAGGCAAAAATTTAAAATGCTTTAGTTTAGCTGAGAACAAGCTTTACACACAGGAGGCTCTCTATAAATTACATTACTCACCAAGCATTTTGAATTTTTTTGCATTTCCCATTCATGCAGCAAGCCAAAGGTGTTTGAGACAAGACACTGAGACAGGCTTCATTCAGTACGGTCTTTATTGTGTTCTACTTGAGATGTGAAAAAGCATCTGTTAAAGCACTGCTCTAACCACAAGGCTTTTGTTTACTATTTTTATTTTCTGCTTAGAATCCCAAGTATTACAAGTTAGAAGGAAAAGCACCAGACTGCTCCACATGAGTACCTGAGCAAAGACTAAAGGCAAACAGTCACCACAACACTCATTAGTGAGTTTGTACAACAGCAGTACAGGTAACACAACACTCTACACAGTATGACTGGTAAGTGGCACTTTTTTGTGAATTACAACCATTTGTACTAATGCAACCACCTTAGAACACCATACAAAAATATACAAAAGTGTTTATTTAGCAGAGGATAGGCTATACAATGTACTCTAAGTCATGCACATTTAGGTAAAAAAGAAAAGACAAATAAAAAAATTGGAAGTATACATTGCAGACTGGGAAAACATCAAACAAAATATGAATATCCCAGAGTAGTTCCCAATCAAGCTGCCCTCAACTACAACAAAAAAGTACTAGTATTTTAAAGCACAGTTTTTAAAGACTGAGATTTCAGCTTTCAGCAATTTCAACATTAGCTGATAGTACCTCTTTTCCAAGGCTTTCCCAGCATTCCGCAAGACAAGGACTTTGCCAAAGCTTATGATGTGTGGCACGATCTGTATGAGCTTGGTTATAAACATTTAAGTAAGCACAATAATTTACTATAGCATCATTCAACAATTATAGGTAAGTCCCTGTCAACACTTCTAGAAACCTGTATCTATTAAGAGTTAGTTCCATGTACAACACCAGGTTTATGGTAGCTATGTAAGAACTGAAAACAGGGGAAGAGTTAAAAACATGTACCACAGATTGCTTGTGATAGATTTTTCCAAAAATTATGTGTGTGTTCTTCCAAGTTATAAGTCCTCTTAAAACCAAACAAATAACTTCCCTCTAATTACTTAAACCAGGTATTTTGGCCAAGGTCATTCTGTCTTTGTGCCTGAAAAATCAATTAAATGCTAACTGGGGAATCAAGTTACAGAGTTTTTCTCAAGTTATCATGATATAGGGAGGCCTTAAAGGTAGTTCTACCCTCTCAATAATTTTAATACTGGACTATTTCTGTAGCTAGGAAATCACCAGTGACCAGGGTTACTGAAAAATCATCACAAAAGAAACAGTTAGGTGACCAGAACGAGTTTTAGAAGTTCTAAAATAACACACAGAAGGAAGTAGCAGGGAAGACACAAAGACTGCATGTTATCTCTTGTGCCACAGCATCAGCAGCATCGTGGCACCCAGATCCAAGTGCTCAATAAAAGAAGGTAAATACCTTTGATTTGTATTGCTTCAAACAATTACTGTGGTCTGCTGACATGTAGTCATTTTGTGTGCACATCTAAATACCCACAGTGTAACAATAAGCTCCTTCTACTCTATTACAAGATTTTGAGATCTTGACTATTTCTGGTTTTCTTTAATGAATTAGGAAGAACAATGTAACAATGTGTGCATTTTTCCCTGAAAAAAGGGAATTTACATATGAATTTTCAGGTATTTACATATTAATATTTTTCCTAAAAAGTGAAATTTATTATTCAAAACTTCTGGAGCCTTAACACAAACAATTAGCCCCACCTTTATCTTTTCTTCCTACACCAGCACAGATTTTGATATTCAATGGTTTAAGTACAGTATTTTGCTTAAACTACCATTAGAGGACCTTTTTTATTTTGAAGAAACTACAGAACAAAATATTTCAAAATA
Source organism: Sakesphorus luctuosus (assembly GCA_013396695.1). Taxonomy (NCBI): domain Eukaryota; kingdom Metazoa; phylum Chordata; class Aves; order Passeriformes; family Thamnophilidae; genus Sakesphorus; species Sakesphorus luctuosus. The sequence goes on along the minus strand of VWZD01013557.1, from coordinate 226,732 downwards.
GTTTGACACACAGACTTTAAAGTTGAGAGAGATATCCGAGACTAGTTTACCTTCCTTATTTTTATTTTTTGCACAACAAAAAGACTCAAGAAATTAAAGTCAGCTAAAGATTTCTAACTTTGGTTAGTGTGATTACAAACCAAAAACATGCTGTACTCGTCAAAAATCTTCATTTCTCTAAGTGTAAAATGGGGTCAAAACAATTTTTGAAGTATTTTCCCCAAATCAAGTTTCAGTATGATCCACACAAACATTTTTGGTCAACTTCAAAAATCAAATATAAGGCTATGGAAGTCCACAGGCTACAGTTAAGAGTGTGTTCATTTACTGGTTTAAGGCACAATATATATTTATTTTTTCTCTAGAAAGCTACAAGTTTAAAGTCACAGTGAGGAATTTCACATTGCAGTTTTGGTCTGGCACTCTAATTATATGTGTCCTGTCTAGTACCTGTAGACTTCTGTAAAATATTCCAGTTCTCAGGTGCTGCAGCCTCAAATACTGTTTCACACTCACAGTGATGTAGGTGGACAATACTGAAGCCTGAACTGATCCCAAAATAGTGCACTTAGCCTTTTGTAAAACTAAACATCAACACACTTGCACATTTGATAATTAATATATACACTATATTATTGAAATTATTGAAGCTGAAGGGAAAAAGTCTTGGCTGGTATTTCAGCCAACAGGCAAAACTCCCATAGAACAACAGTCTGCAGGACAGCTGGTGGGTCTCACCAGACCAGCCTTGGTGCCTTCTGTTCTGTGAACTTATGGTTTTTACCACAGTGGAAGGACACTGCAAACCAAGGATAACTGCATAGGAAAGGAGGAACTGCAATGATGTGCCACAAAAAAACAAGTTTATGTGTCCCATTTCTGGGTTTTATAGACACAAAATTAGCTCTGATATCACAGAAATTCCTACAGAATCTGGACCACAACCTGCCAATAACTGTAGAGAGGCCATGCTTACAGGGCTTGTTTATGACAGCATGAGTAGCAAAACCTGTCTACATTTAAGAATGCAGAAGGAGACCCTAAACATTAAGCAAAATTAAAATTAAAACATCTCCACTCAGGTGTTCATACTCCGAGGCAATAAGAACATATTTGAGACTGTTCGTGCTTAGACCTGAAAAATTGAGGTGCTGGGCAGATTTGCTTAAGTAAGTACTATGGAATTTTCTCAATAAATGCTTGAAATTAATTTTTAAAAGCATTAATGTTTATTAATAAGACAAAATGTATAGTTTTTATTTAAGTTTGAGGATTGACGAGCTGATTAAAAGCTTTGACCACATTCTTCCACATCAGAAACTATAATCTTCGCAAAAGGTTTTCAAATAAATTTTTAAAGGTTTTACAGATGCCTGAAGTTCTGGCTCTAAAAAAAAGGTAGAAAAACTATTTTACTTTAACATACAAAATGAGTTAGTTTTGAATTGTCGTTCATTGGCACACATTTCCTAGAGGGCATGCAACAGCAGCATGGAGCTTTGGTGACAAAAGTGTCTCCCCTAAAGGAAAAGTGATGAAACTTTTATAACATTTTTACAGTACTGTGCTAAGTGCTTATAAAAGCTAGCTTGATCCCCTCCCAGCAAAAAAAGAGATGCAAAATGTCAAAGCTGTAAATTAAGTGAGAAACATTCATCATTAAATGGAAAAGAAGCATAAAGAATTTAGTCTGGTTTACAACTAACAATTTTCTAGTAGCTGAGTGACTTAAAATAGCAGCACAGTTCTGTACAGACACTGTAACTGCTTCCAAAAACATTTTCATAACTCAGAGTATTGAAGGTCAGAGAATGGCTGGGTTTTCCTCAATATCAATAAAGTTTAAACACTTTTGTTATTGTACTGAAATGACCTTGATTCAAATGAAAGCTTCTCAAATGTTCACACTTATTCACAGGCACACAGTTGACTTTATTCTGTCCTGTCAAAGCTTAGAAGGAGATGTGTCAGATTTCAGAAAAATGTCAAGAAGTTCCTCACCCTGTTACTGGCAAATACATGGAAAATTAAACAGTGTATCAAATACCAACATATGCAATGCCTTGGGGGGGGTAAAGTGTCAATACATTTTATTTTATTAATCATTGACTTTAAAGATAGTCCAATTAGGTTAATGAAAAAATCACCTGGACACACAGGCAGTCTCTATGAATCCTGAAATATATTACTACTGCACTGTTTAGGGTTCTGTTGTTATTAATCTGTTTGGTTTAAAACTTAGTAAGTTAATATTAAGGAATTATTTGCTACATAAATTAAAACTCAAAACCAAAATCGAGTCAGAACTCTAAATATTAGAAATAATAGTAACTTAAATTCATTGCAAGTTTTTCAGAAATAAAACATGAAAAAAAACCTCTCCCAAAAAAACCCCAAAACCCCAAGCTCCTTTTAAGAGGATACTGAAATGTGACATTCTGCAACCAACTTTTCAAACTAAAAGGATTAGCTTTGTAGAACATTAATTCATTCAGTTTCAAGATACAATTGACAATTCCAGTTAAGTAGTGAGTCTTCCCTTCCCTTCCCAGACACACAGACACCTCCTCTGAACTGTCAGCCACACGTGTGGGCACCGTGCCTGCAGCAGGGTAAGACTGTGAGGAACCACGTTTGGTGACATCAACCAGAACACATTACAGACTTCAAGAGTCATTTCGGGGTATGAAGATATCACTAAAAGCTTCTCAATAAATCTACCCCTGCCAAAGAAAGATTCTGCTGTACATATATGCTGTACCAAAACTTAGAGACATCTGGTACTTTTAAGTTCTTACCCTGTTTTTTCATTCTGTTTCTGATAGCTTATAAAAATACACAATTAAAGCCACATAAAGAGTTCTTATTTTGAATGCATCCTGAGGTATAAACCTTTACAAGTTAATTTGTGTGTTTGTTATCCCACACAGTCCACATAATCTAAAATTTGAAGAATAAACTGGAATTTTAATTCAGCTGAAGGTAGTAAGAGATACTACAAGATGTTTGCCAAAAGCTGTTTCATAAATGTAGCCTACTCATGTTAAAGGATATTTCAGTAACAGTTAAACCTCCTCATATATGTAATTAAAAGTATTTATACTGGGTTAGCATACATTTCTGCTGAAATGATAATTGTCATCAGAGGCAGAACTACAGATTCACCTAACAGAAGCTTCTTGTCCAAAAGTAACAACAAACAATCATCATATTTTACCTGAAAAACAATTTTAGACTTTTATAAAATCTAGTCCCTTTCAGAATGGCAAGCAGGATAATTCATCTTCTCTTAGAATGGGATGAGTTTTAATCTGAATTTGTTCTAATCCCATTACCATTCATGGATTATATAGAAAATCTAATTGGGATTAGACTCCTAATCTGCCAAACAGATGAAGTTGCCCAGTCCACGATCACTGCAAAATCCAGAGGCACATCTCTGTCAACAGTTTCAATCTATCAAATGGCACACAGTGCATATAAATTCAAAGCAGGAGTAACTACCCCTTCTTTCCCCAGTAAAGGTAAACCATCTCTGAGAAAACGGAGTGTTGAGAGAGATGTGTGAAACTCTTGCCATCATTTTATGTACAGTGCTAATAACTATCAATAGAATTCTCAGCTTTAAAAAATAATTAAATGAAAAAAATTGGTGTTATTCTATGTTGCTTTAATTCAGTAGGTTTCACATTGTGGCATATTTTGGAAGGGATCTACTACATGCAGAGACTTTGCTTTCCTTACTTTGATTATTATTTTCCATCAACAGCTCCAGCAAATAGATTCATGCATAAAGAGCTCATCAAGATGGCAAAACAAAATTGGAAGTAAAATATAGTAGTAAGCCAAAAGGACCATGAAGGTCAAGGAAAATTATCTTCCACAGAAATCAGTCCTGCACATTTTACAGACAGCCTTTTACCAGCCCTAATGCAGTTCTGCCACCGTCTTTCATTCACAGCCATTTGCAAGTAGAAAAACTATCTATCTGGACTCTATTCTTCTATGTCTGAACAAGAATTTTTAGTTAAACCAACTGGTGGATTTAGCTACAAGTATATTTGGTCACACAAGTTCTTACATACATATACTGCAGCATACTTTTGATTAGAAAATATCTAGATATAATCAATTCAAATAACTTCTCTGATTCACAACACTATGTATAATTAACCTTTTTTTAAAAAGATTAAAACCAGAATATCAGCACATAGATTACTGATAACAGTGACAGTGGTTTGGCTAATTACAACAGCCTGACTCAATGACAGCAGTTTTAATGACTTACTAATAACGTGAACTGCTGACTTTGATATAAGCAAACAAAACATATGCTTACTTCACATCTGTCCTTCGTTTTGGAAAGCCACTGTGTGAATTGAAGCATTCCAGCCAGCTCCAGTGCATGGACCCTAAAAACACACTAGAACAAACCGAGGCACTTTAGGCAAGATTAATGAGTTACGGTTGAACTAACAGGTCAGGCTGGCTGTACTACTGTATCAAGAACACACTTGATGGACTGTGAGCAGCAGATTTCCTCTTGTTATTCCTATAAGCTGATTGAGCTGGTCTAGTATTTCCATGTGAAGGTAACAGGTATCTCGGACACAGCAGAGACAGCTAATACAGAAGCAAGTAGTAGGCTCATCTCTATACAGAATCAATACATCATTTAGACCTAATAGCTACTGAGATTTCTTCTGTTGGCAAAACATATGCCTAGGGAACAGAATTCCTTACACATAGCTATTTTAGGTTTTACTATAAATGGCAGTCACTGTAGCATCTAGGCACTAAGATAACAGTTTATACAGAGCTAATACTTATGGTCAGTATTCCCCACTGTTACTAGGAGTTTGTCCACATGCAGAAGTTTGCACTGTATGGCAGGGCAGGAGTTTACAGTGTTGTAACTATTCCATATTCATTTCATGTATGAGCATTTATTAGACCATTCATTCTCCATTTACAGTAGGACAAAAGCCTGCCTTGTCTACTTGGAAACAGCAACTGCACCTGTAACTCACACCACACCTCAAGGTTTGCCAGCTTCCACATATGGACAAAGTCCAAGGATTAGTTTCAAAAATTCCAGAGAAAACTGACAATGTTTTAAAACAACATCACAGCAAATTGGTTATGAATCTGCTGGTATCCTTCCTGAATAGAAAGCTACATGGAATACTGTTGTTTTATCACTCTCACAAAAAGTAAAATGTGTAAGACTTTTAAAAATCTCACAAATGTTCAACTCACATTGATTGAACAAATGACTTGATAAAAATAACAGTTCTACATAAGCAGTACATTCTAGTTTGTCTATACACAACTGTGGCAGCTTTAAATGTAGCATAAAATAACTAAAAGTATACTTGGCTGTGTAGTTGTTGTGATAGTCACAGTGTGCTTGAAATGTATTGAGTTTTAACCAGCATACTTCAGACCTGCATGAGATGCAAGTTCAGAATACACACACTGTGTGGCACAGTGAATAAAAAAAGTCTGTTTCAACAAAGCAGTACAGTGAAATATCAAAGTGTCTACAAGGCAGAGTATTGAGATGTTGCACTGATACGATTTATGTGCTTACACACACTTAAATCACTTGATTTCAAGAGTCAGGAAATAAACACCACAGAAAGCTTTCCAAGCAACATGAACAGAACCATGACCTTTCCATAAAGTATTCACAGTTCTGTCCTCTTTCCCACATAATGTAAACGACTGATGATATTAATGTGGGCATTTCTTTGTTGAAATCTGCCCCATCTCCAGCATCACGTTTCTGGTGCACTGTCCCTCCTATGCAGAACAAACACTACACAACACAGCACAGCACATGTAGGAGAAGAGAAAAGGTTACAAAGTGTGGCACTCTGTATAAATGCATTCGTCCAAAGGCCAGCATTGCAACAGACAAAGGGAGTGGGACTTTGGCTGCAATCTTCAAGAGTTTACTGTAAGAGTACAAAGAAAAAAAATTACCACTTTTGCAACCATACATGCAGAAGGTACACAAATACCATATTTCACCTTCTTTTGCAAAATTATTTACATTTCAAGACTTTTTTAATTTTTAAAACTGAACAACTAGATCTAATGAGCAATAACAATTAACTCATAAGCAAGAGCAATTATTCAAAAAGGGTAATAAAATGTCCTTATATTCTTATACTAATTTAGAAACAAGTTCTCTGTAACAAAGGAAGATTTAATGGGTTACAGCACTTGAGATAACAGATACTAGCCAAGAAGATAAATTATATTTGTTATTATTCACTGTCATTCCTGAGGCATTGACTAATTGCATACCTGAACAAGAAATGCTCTATCTGCCAGTAAAACCAAAGGCTCAAAACTTCTTAATCCAGTAGAAAACACATTTTATTTCCACAAGGAAATAAAACTCCCATAAGGGGAGTTACAAGAACATAACTGTGATGATTTAGAATTCACTTTTCCTTGTAACTTTCTGACAATAGCTGCTAAATGTATTAGGATTCAGTGGATCATGAATTAAGTTAAAGAAGTTGTTATGCAACCAATTGCTTAGACAGAACATGCTCCATTTACTTCCACGTGGCAAATACAGGGGATTTTCTCCACTTATCTGAACTAAAGGCAGTTCACACACATTTTACCTCGTATTTTAGATATAACCATATGAGTTCAGGAATCTCTACATGGACTGAACAATTACAGATCTGTACAACATGAATTAAGTTTTACCACACAAATGGTAAGTAACAAGAAGCAGGAAAACAAAACTAGAGATTAGGCTACAGTACCTTGACTTCACTTCAGAAGTACTTGAATTCATTAGAATTTCTAAAATGCATATGATGATAAGAGCTGTGAATCTACATGGATCAGGATCAAGTCTAACATTGTACCTGCAAAGAAATGATTTAAAAAGCTTGTTACTGCTAAACTAGGCCATCTACATTGGGAACAAGCATGTGTTGATAGCTAATATACATGAAATGTATATGGCATCACAGTCTGATTTTATATAACTTCTCAATCACTACTTTCTTCAATATATCACTGATTCACTTCACACTGACTTCCACCACAGCACAAACCAGACTGTGTAGAGAAAACAACAGCAATTAACAGAAGTATTTGAAACTATAAGGAAGCTAACAATGTAAAGAGTCAAACATTTGCAGTTTTTATTCTCTTCAAAGGTTCATATTCACCTTAGTGGCAATTTAAGAATTTACCTGAGATTTTTTAACCAATAAATTAAAGACGGCAAGTTGAGCAGCGCAATCCACGTGAATAAATTGAGGATTGTAACATGCATCTTAAGACTGTTCACAGCTTCAGCAATTGTACTTTTGGAAAGTGCTTGGGTTGCTTCTGCAACACTGTCCATCGAACTCTGGGTTTTGACTGTGTGTACACCGGAGTTCTGTGAAGTTTCTTTTGGGTGGTCTGAATCCTGAAGAGAAAAGGCAGAAGTCACAAAAACATGCATAGACTTGTAAGAACCCTTGCTCAGAGAAAAAAAAAATATCCTAACAGTATCACACCAGCTCTGATTTAGGAAGAAAATTTGCAACTTATGCCCCCAAAGGCCATCAAAAGTGAAATTCAATAGTTCAATTTTAAAGCATCTAAATTTAACCAGAAATTTCTCATACATAATAGTTTATATGTCTATGGAAGAAAAGAATGGAGAGTACAGATGCCCTGACACCAATGCAGTGATAAGAAATGGAGTTCCTGGAAGGAGGAAGAACAGAATAAAAGGAGTAATAAAGCACGGAGGTGAAAAATCACAGATGATCATTCACAGAAAAGATTTAGAAGGTAATGCAACTGGGAGTAAAATATTGGCTGTGGGAATAAACAGCAAAGATAAACTAATGGGTTGGCAGATACTAACTTCCAATGACAGGAAAAAACCCACAAATGAAACAAACCAAAATTATATGGAGATGAAAAGAGAGGATATAAATCTAAATACACAAGAAATCCACTCAAAGAAACCCAAAGGAAACTTTCAACAACTTTTTCTGGCTTTTTTAACTATATTCTATCCAGTCATCACAGCACAACCCAATACTACTAAGGCAAGATGATAATAATTCATAATGCATAAGTTTGCCAAACAATTTTTGGCCACCATGTGGAACAGAAGCAGGAAACAGACTTACCCTGTTAAGCGTGTTTTGTTCTGCTCTTACATTCACATGGAGTTTTAAAACCTGCAAAACAAAGAGTTCAGTTTTTCAAATAATTTTTCTTCACACAAAAGCTGTAGTATAGAAAAAACATTGGGGACTCGTTATTTTTTCTTCTTTTTTATAGATAGATGATCTAGGACCCCCACAGAGCTAGGATTCCCTCTGCCTTTATCAGCAGCATCCGAAGTGCTCTGTTAAAGAAGGATGTCCAAGGACAGAAAGCAAACTTAGCTTGCCCTGCTTCCTTCCTTTCCACTGTGCTTGACACAGTGGTAAATCTGCATATTCCTCACATCCTGCTGATTTATTTCTACATTACTTTCTGCAGAAACCCAAACAGGCCATAAAGATGTACCGCAGAAGGGGAACTAATTGTCAGCACGGGAACGTCCTTGGCAGGGCCTCATGTCCTGTCCCAGGGAGTTCAGCTGCAGTCAGTGCTGTTCTTCAGGCTGTGCTTTCAGCTGCCACCTGCCTGCTCCAGAGCACCAAAGCTGCTCTGCTGTGTGCCCCCACTCCCAGATCCATGCTCCCTTGCTTCCATAGGAGCCAAGTATAGCAGCTGCTTTAACAGCTGTATAACCACAGGTGAATCAGAGGAGTTAGAGGCTCTGATGCAAGGAAGACCATGGAAAATGAATGGCAGAGACTAAAAATACGGATCTTTGTAGCACTACCAAAGGGATCAGATTAGACTGATCTCCCTTTAGATAAGAAGACTATCCTAATTCTTCAGTATATCCACCCTCCTTCCTTTTATTCCATAAAGATTCACAAAAACTATAAAGTATTCTACAGGACATTTAAAGTCCTTCTTTGGCTAAAGTTTCTCTTCAAAGGAGTTATTAGTTTTGGTTTTCATAATATTGCCTATCTCTAAGTTAAAAATTACAATTATATGTATTGTTGTAGTGGGCATATGGGACCATACATTTCTTTGGAAGAAGTGCTAATAAAAGAAGAATAAAAATGACAAGATTGTGACACTCCACTAAATAAAGAAAATATCTATTTCAAGTAGGAAAATAAGAACATTTATGCATGAAAAATGGCAATTTGGATTTTTGCTTTTAACATGGGGTTAATTCAAAGCATACAAAATCTTCAATTCAGTTACAAATTCAAAATGTTTAGCCTTTCAGTACCTTAAACAAGTATTGAAGATAAACAAGGAATATAGCAAATGCACCACATGTTGTCCAACTAACCAAAGCAAGAGCTAACAGCCCACAGAGTCTTCTGGGTGTAATCAATCTATCTTTTTGCAGTACAGTAGGTCTGGGGAAAAAAAAAAGGAAAAAAATTACCATTATATTTTTGTAACATCAGCCCTAAAAAGGTGAAAGAATAATTCTGGGTTTTTAATTACTGAAAAGAATTAATTGTTCCTAAAATATTGATCTAACACTGGAAAAACAGTTAGACAAATTTTAACATATATAACAGCTGCTACATAAACTACTTTGCAGAAAAAACTTGTTCATCAAATGAACTAACAAAACTACATATTATACCTTCTACAATGTATGTCTGCAACTAGTGTATTATTTTACTTCATTTGTGGAACACTAAGGATACACAGAAGTACATCTACAATGGTAACTCCACCTGCATCAGTCACCAAGTTCCAGCCCAAAAGAACAAGTATCGTATTACTGCAGAGCTGCCTCATGGAAGTGACTCCAACTGCTAATACACTGCAATCTTCAGTGGTAGTCAGGCAGTGTATCACAGCCCTTCAGGAGATTGATTCTATGAAAAACCTTCTTCCCAGAAGGAATTTCTGCTTGCTTATAGTCTCAGACACACAGCAAAGTTTATTTTAAGTTTCTGGATTCTAGCTCGTATGACTAAGAGACAACCTGAAACGACAAAGCTGAGCTGAGAAGGTGTGACAATGAGGGAGGGGAATGTGGTGGGGAAGAAGTACACTAGAACTATGAAAAAGTCTGTATTTTTTGATACTGTAGTATTAAAATAGACACTGAAAACAGGAAAAGCAGTATTGGGAAAATGCTATTGTAAAAGCCTCTGCAGCAGATGTTGAAAATGAACAAAAAAAAAAGAAGGGTAGCTGACAAGACCAGAGAGCTAGTGACGAATTCTTTGCTGCTGGTCGTATCTGATCATTTGAGAACACTAAGCAAAACTCAGGTGAATACTATCTACTTCAGAGAGATTTATAGAAAATAATTTTTAGGTGTTTTTTCAAGGAATTCAGAAGTAGATCAAACACCATGTAAGGTACTAGAATTTAAAACTGAACCAGCTTAGTTACATGTAAGCACACAAAATCTTATATTCCTGTCTCTGCTCAAAGCATTCTCAGGGTGGAGAAATCAAAAGCTTTAATGATAAGAGTATGAATTGAGCTGCTAAAACCCTTAAAAATTTAGTAGGAATAACTTCAAAACTTATAAGTTCATCAGTTTGGTGCTTAAAACTAACACTGAAGCATCCACTGTAATTTATAAACAAAATGGCAGAGAAAAAATAGCCTAAACCTCATCTATTATTTGGTCAAATAAGATCAACAGTGGTAGTTATGAAAAAAAGAAAGGGATCATTTTGTGGGTATTTACTTAAAGAGCATCCCAACCAGCCTTCTGGAGACAGAGCTGGCTCAGATCTAAATAAGGACTGTTAGCCATGTCAGAACACTCAAGCCACCAAAGCTGTAACATCTAAAGCTGTAACACTGAAGCACATTCTCCAATTTACTAATTTACTGTTTCAAAATCTTTTTATTTTCCTCACTTTTTTAAAACCACTTTCATATTTGAATACTCATTTGTGCAACCCAAAGCATTCCAGTGTTCTTGGACATATCTATATAATTGAGTAAAATGAACATCCAAGAAATTTTTGTTTTAGAAACCTGTATTATTTAATGCAGTTGATACAATATCACTAATGACAAATGGATTCTAATACATAGTCCCTTTTCTAAATATGCAATTTTTTTGCCTTGAGCTGCTGAAAAGGGAATAGTTCAATTGCTTTCTATTCCCCAACAAGTTTTCCTCAAAAACAAACTGAAAACCTTTGTAGCAGCTGGTGAAGGTAAACAAGAAAGCCATTTATGTTCACTTTCAGAGATGTGGAATAAGGAATGTGGGGCTATCATCACATTCCTTTAGTTTGTAACACTTACAAACCCAGATGTTTAAAATCAGGTATGAACTACACTGCAGGATTCAATCTGCCCAGACATTCACACAGGAGCAAACACAAAAAAATTGTCACGGTCAAAGTCATCTAAAAGCAAGTAATTGTACAGCATCACATTGTTTTACCTAATCAGAGTTAACCATAGTGAAGAGAATAGTCTCAGAGATGTAGAGAAAAATACTTCACTCCAGTAGGCAATGCCTGTCCCAAAAAGAAATAGAATCAGGGACACAAGGGGGAACCATGCATCCTGTCTACTCAGTACAGCAGCATCCACCTCTGGCAGTGACAGTGATTTCCATATCTCTCTAAACCAGTTAAACCTGCCAAAAACATGAAAGCAGTGTTATTTATCACTTTCCATTGCTGTTACAGTAAGGTATCTATCAACTATTCCTCCTTTCAAACAAAATCACAGTCAGATGTTCACAATATAATATTCCTCTCCAGCAGTAATTTTACTGACACTTGGGCTTTGGAAACTGCTATAAATAAATAAATAAGTTATGCAAACTCACCCCTGCAGAAACACGACAATGCTTATAAGAGGTTCTACTTTGTAGGGCTTAGCTGTCCTAACTAGTTCAAGGGAAAAGTCTGAGCATTGGCCTAGAATCAAGAACAGAGAGATCTATGGTTACTGTTGTGTAATGAACTTTCACAAAATCATCCACAACAAAAAATAAATTCTGACAACAGTTTGAAAATTTACTTGCAAACAAGATAACCACATCTTTAAACAATACTGCAAGTCTGCACACTTCATCAGCAAGGCCCTTACACACTGGATCCTTCCATCAGGGAATATGTCACAAGAGCTTCAGGAGAGTTTGTTACAAACAGCACCAGAATTTTAATACAAACACATTTTGTCTGAAGATGTGGCTCCAAGCTATTCTGCAAATCTCATCTCTGTGCAAGAAATAAAGTGGTTTCTGAATATTAACAATGTATTTTAAACTTTTATATGTAGTTTTAAGTAACTTCTGTTAATTCAAAAATACTGTGCAACATCAATAATTCACAAAGAAGGGATTGAGAATAAAACAATAAGGAAATATTCTGATACAACACAGAACTACCAGCAAACAAAATCCAAAACTGAAAAGCACAGACCCAAGTATTTGCATAAGTTGAATGATAATTATCTTAAAAAAAATCACAACTATCTGGTCTTTCATCAGGAAATTGAATAAGTAATTGCTCTAAAAACACTTGTGACAGAAAAAAAATACATTTCCAGAAAGCTACCTGTTGATCTTAATGTGCTCAACTGTCCTCCATAAGTAAGAAGAATATTAGAAACAATATAGACAGGAAAAGCACCAGCATGGAACCTTATTATCTGAAAGACAAGGATATAAGGGTAACTTTTTAATTTCTCTCTATAAAAATATATTAAAAACACACACGAATATAATAATGAAGTCAAGATGATAATGCAATTAGAAATTATTTCATAAAAGATTTAGTTTCTCCTTTTGATGCATAAGTATTTGATAACCTCCATTAGCAATTAATGTAACACATGGAAAACACTAGAATCTCTTATAAATGGCTAAATCAAGTATGTTTTGATAAATGACCAAATTATAAACACGTGAGTTTTTTTCCAGTCAAAGTAAATATTAAAAAGATACAGCATCACACATTTCAATAAAATAAGTTTCAAAAACTTACAAGACCACTTTCCAAGCAAAATCTGCATATAGTTATATATGTTTTTAGGCAAAACATTTTTAGAAGCAATTACATGTCTCAGTTAATTGGCTTCCAGTCTCCCGAGTTATGATTAATATACAAATAGCACAAATTCTTCTAAAATAACAACAAAATTAAAAATTCCTCATATAAATGCATATATTCAAATAGAGAACCTTGCCAGTAATATTCCAGCACCACACTTAGGTGCTTGCAAATTAATTACTTTGTAGACCCAGAAAGCTGCAGATGGCTGGTCTATTTTTACTGATACCCATGTCGAAATGTCTTCATTGATAACCAAAGAAAATTTGTTGAAAAGCAGCATATGGATCTACTTAAGACTTTTTTTCCTAACTTTTAATTGATGCCAAATGTATTTTGAAGTTTTAACACTACTGACTCATCAGACAAGAAAGTTAAAGTGACCTCCAGTGTCATCTCTTTACAGATACTGAGCTAACCACAAAGCCCAATGCTCCACAGTACAGCAGCTCTTTAGAGCTGGAGTGCTTTCCCACTCCTCTGAGAACTGAGGCCTGACATTTATGCGGACAGGATGCCTTGCCAAGCGACAAGGTTGCAAAATGAGCATTGAGTAGTGTTCCTCTTGGCATCAAGAAGCAATCTGAAGTACCACAGTAGGAAGGAAAGCAGTAGAAATGTCTATAGATGCTACTGACATAATACACAATCTAGTAATAGATTTTCTTACTTGCCCAAGAACCTGTAGAAGTGATGTCTTCAGAGTAACCTGGATAAAAAACATGTATTATTTTATACCATGGTAAGCATAAGTACAAAATACTTCAAATTTTTAAGAAGCCAAGTTAAGCATTAGAATATAGCAATCCCACAACTAAAGTGTACACACCTTACTACAGGCTTTTTAAAAACAAATGCTTTGAAGTTTTGCTTAGAGTCTAACTTTTACTACTACGCCAGCAGTTCCAAAACACTTGTAACAAACACACAGTACATCTACAAAAAGGCCAAACAGCCCATCTTTAGATTTGCTTAGTATTTATTTGGATTAATTAGCTACACGTTTTAAAAAACTTCATTATGCATAAATTATACAGCAACACAAACTAGCTATAAAATAAAACTGCATTACTCACTTCATACTGACAGTCTGAGGAAGAGTAGATATTTAACTCTGGAACCCTGCTGTCATTTTGAGGCTGAGCAATATGTAGTTTTGCAGAAATCTCAGTAAGAGATGGAACTCTGAAAGAGCAATTTAAATGGTAATTTTTGCCCTTATAACAATAATAAAAAAAAGCCAAACATGCCTTAGTTTTCAGCAAGTGCACAAAAAGCAGATCTAGTACACCAAGTGTCACAAGCTATGAGCAAACTGGTATAAGGAACTTGTTCATCTTACCACAAAGAACTACCTAACATTCTCAATCCACTCTCCTCTGAACTATCGAGGGCATAGCACTAATGAAAGCACACAAGTTCAGTGAAAACACTGCCTCACAGAACAGGTAAATATGCTGAGTGGTAGGAAAGGGAAGGACAATTCAGTTTCCTGTAAGCATCATGCTGTTAGAAAATATGGGGAGAGGGGGGAAATTGGGAAGTACATCAAGAAGTGAGTCATAATTGTTAAATTCCTTACTTCGCTACAATTACTGAGTCTTCATGTGACCAGGGGATAAGAAGTCTGTAAACATTAGGTTTCCTTTCTGAAACAGAAGAGAATTAACAAATATAAAAATAATTAAGAAGAGGACGTGGCAACTGTCTCTAAATCTACAATGCCAGTAAAACAAAGGTGGCATACCAAATCACTGGGCTTGCAGTTACATTGCAGTGACACTGCAATGCAGATCAGTGCAGTTAGCAGGAAACAAAAATGACATTTAGTAACTCAGGCTGTAACAGGCCAAGACATTGAGACACATCAATGTTCAAAGGACTGACAGTTATGAGAAAACTTCTGCTTTTTAATATGAAACTGAAAACCTAATCTAATAAAATCCATCACTTTTTTTTTAAATGGAGTTCTTTAGCAACCCATCCTGTTTAAATTTATGTAGCTAAACATTAGAATTTGAGTCCCATAATTAGCAAATAAAAATCATCGCCAAATGTGCTTTTATTGAGGAACACTTTCAATGCAATGCAGAAATCCCTCTGGAAGTTCAACTTCCCTTTGCTGGAAAGTAAGAAAAACAAATATCAGAGGACTAATTTCTCATTTACTTTGAGCTATCCTTCTTAACAAAACGTGGGAAAAGAGAAATATTAGCAGAGACATTTTAAGATTGTAACAGTATTGCCTAAACCCCACTGCATGAGAGGCCTTTAGTTTCTACCAGATTCAGTCTTGAAAATTTTAAAGAATTTGTTTTATAAATTTCTACTTTAGAAGACTTGTATCTACCTTTGATTGACTGGCAGTGGCTCTCTATATAAATTTTGAAAGCTTGATATATCTAGAACATAAAAAAAAAAAGAAGTCACTCACATTCTCCCAACAGTGGTTACATCAGCTTTAAAAAGTAAGTAGTGTTCTTACTTGGTTGAAGTGCTGAAGCTGTACATTGTAAAGTAAACCAGTTGAATTTAATAGAATTTTGCTTGAAGAAAGCCCTGCAAAATATGTATTATTGTCACTTATTAGATAAAATTATCTGAGAATTCATTACATCTTCAGATTTTTTTTTCCAGGAGACTTATGTGCTTTCTTATCTGTTAGTCTAAACCCCCACATTTCTCATTTTTCTCTTACTAACAAAAGCACTACAAACTTTAGTGAAAAACAAACTCCCAAAAACCTCCCGACCCAAAATATTTAGGAAAATTCATTATCCAAACGTTAGTTTTCCCCATTTTCCAAAAGCAATATGCTGTACTTACCAAATGAAAAAAGATGTGTCACAGGAAGCTGTACTGTTCTGGAATCCTTTTTGAAGAATTCACAGCCCAAAGTATACTGCAATTCAGGATATTAAAAACAGATCTAAACAAAGCACAGGACTATAATACCTTTGCACTTGCCAATTACATTTCACAAGTGATCTCTCTTCTATCTTTGCTTATCTCCAACATTGTGTATTACTAATTTAACTGCAGGATGTCTCTGTCACAGCTGTCTGAGGATACACTCACAGATGAACACTGTATTAACTTCAGCTGTGAAGAATTTCTTGGATCATGGATTATTACACCACAGATGCAGAGACCGTATTTGTGTCACAGAGTGTCAGATCTGCTTGGACTGGAAATTCAAGTGCAGTGTTCTGACATTTTCAGGCCTAACTGGAAAGGCCTGCCAGATCCAGCTGGGTAATACACAGTCTGCTTAGATTCACTAAAAATATTCCTCTTACTGGTATCCTGAGAGCCCTAGATGCAAAGGCATTCAACTCATTTGTGAAACTGAGAACTGTTAAACTCTGCACAACTCAGTCTACCACAGCATTTGTGGTCTCAGAGCTCACAGAGGTATCTGACCTATGCTCCCCAGAATCCACAGGTGATGTCTTCAATTATATACATTCTCCACTACCCTTGATAAGAGAAATGACTGTTCAAAGGTATAAATATCCAGGAATGTGAACAGTGTATCAAGAAAAGCAAACAATTAGAATCTCTAACAGGCACTCCTTAAGAACTGATTTAAGAACTGTTGCTTTGTACGTTTCAAGTGCTATTCATGTCTTGCATTTGGTATTTTATCAAAGTAAGTATCTCTGAGCTTACAGAAGGTAACAAAAACCACCTTCTAACCACAGCAGAGTGTACATTTATGGTTTCTCTAAGTAACTCAGTACATACTCAATATCCTTCATTTCCTTCTGTCATAGCACCTGAGTTATGAACACACCAAGAAAGCAATTTCCACACGTCGTATTTTTTACCTTATTGCCAAGTGCAGGTGGTACCTGAATGACAATGTGGGACAAAGAAGGATAGTCCTGAAGTTTCAGCATTACAACCTTAAAAAGAAAGGAGAAAGAAAAAGAAAAGCCGTTACTGAACACACCCCTTTGCTTGCCCCTTGCCAGTTTTTTACCTCTCTCACACCCCTTCCTCTGGAATACAACTGCACGTTCCAATACTGTAAACAGAACAAATCCTTCCCCTATGACTTGCAACTACCCCCCGAAGCACCTCTCCCTCCTACAAATTATGTACAGTACTTACCTTGGTGGTTGGAAGTAACTCAGCTCTCCAGGACAAATCAGTAGCTTCTAGGCTGTAAAAATTCATGCACATTAAGGGATGAGCATATTCATTATGCAGGTCCTACATTACGGCTGTGGATTAATATAGCAAGTTGTCTCTCTCTGGATTCACATTTTAAATTGGGAAGAAGTTTGGGTGTACTGCAGCTAGTTATCATAGTAATTATCAAACTATAATCACTTCAGATAGTGCAAATCTTAATTTAGCAAAAACAAGTTAAGCAAAGCTCCAATTTTGTCATACACAAAACATGCAGCAGTTACCACCCATGCAACGTCAGACACAATGTGAGAACTCTTCATGAGCTAAAGCAGCACTGGCATTGAATTAACATATCGGTTTATTAACATCTTTTAAACACCGAAAGCACCAATTCTTCCTACGGGAACACAGAAAATATACCATATAAATCAAAAATTGTGTTAGCTGCTAAAGAGCTTGTAGCAGTTCCAAAATGGTGTGTATGTAAGTATACTGAGTTAACACACCAAACTGCAAAACATTCATTCAGTCACTTCAAGTTTTGATTTTTAGAACACCAGAATACTTCTGTTTCTCTAAATGATGTTACACGACCTCAGGACACAGTCCACAGCAAACCCACGATTATTAGATAAGGTTTGAGTAGCAGTCCTGAACTAAGCTAACCTGCACTTGATGCTGATATAAGAAGTATACAAAGGAGTAACAGCCAACTTCTTGGATCAGGAAGAATTATACCATCTGGCTATCTGCTGGAGGTAAGACTCTGTGGCTATACACCCCAGCACAGATACCAGAACAGATAAATACCATACTAGTTCAAAGCTATCCCTAATCTGATGGGTAATTGAATTTACTTTGAGTTTCCTCTACAAATGTAAGCTAAGCTAGTGTTTTAAATCCATTTTGCAATGATTGTAATAACAAATAATCTCTAAATCACCTACATTTCTAAATATTTTTCATATGACTAGCAATTTTGGAATAAGAAAAAAAATAAGCGATGCTTTGATCCACTATTCTGAAGGCTCCAAGTGACATTTGATGTTTCCATCATAGGATTCTGAAGAAAGAGAACCATAACATAGTCTGGGGTGGAAGGGACCTTACAGACCGTCTAGTTCCAAACCCTCTGCAAAGGACCGTCTAGTTCGAACCTTCAACTAGACCAGAGTACTCAGAGCCTCATCCAACCCAGCCTTGAACACTTCCAGGGATGGGCAGTCCACAACCTCCTGGACAACTTGTTCCAGTGCGTCACCATCCTCACAGTACAGACATTGCTCCTAATATCTAATCTAAGCCTGCCCTCTGTTGGTTTAAAGCCATTAACTCTTGTCCTATCACTACATGCCCTTCTGAAAAGTTCCTCTCCAGCTCTTTTGCAGGCCTCTTTCAGGTACTGGAAGGCTGCTAAAAGGTCTTCCTGAAGTATTCTCTTCTCCAGGCTGGACAACCCAGCTCTCTCAGCCTGCCTTCACAGGAGAGGTGCTCCAGTCCTCTGATCAGCTTAGCGGCTCCTTTGAACTCATTCCAACAGGTCAACATCTCTCATGTGTTTGGGGGTCCAGAGCTGGATGCAGCACTCCAGGTGGGGTCATAGAAGAGCAGAGGGAGAGAATCACCTCCCTGCTGGCCACACAGTTTTTGATACAGCCCAGGCTGTGGCTGGCTTTCTGGGCTGCAAATGCACATTGCAGAGTCATCTTGAACTTCTCATCCATGAATACCCCCAGGCTGGTCTCAATCCATTCTCTGTCCAGCCTGTACTTTTGCTTGGGATTTCCCTGACCCAGGTGCAGGACCTTGCACTTGTTCTTTTGAAGTTCATGAGGTTCACACACGCCCACCTCTTTAGCCTGGCCAAATCCCTCTGGACAACGTCCCTTCCCTGCAGCATGTTCACTGCACCACACAGCTTGGTGTCGTCGGCAAATCTGCCGAGGGTGCACTCGATCCCACTGTCCATGCTGCCCACAAAGTGAAAAGGTGCTGCTCCCACCATGGCCCTGAGGCACACCATTCATCACCGGCCTCCACGTGGACAGGGAGCCACTAACCACAACAATTTGAGTGCAACTGAAGCAAGAGCAAAACCAGAACCTAGGAGGATTTTACTAAAAGCATCCAATTTTCAGGGGAGTTTCCAAGAAATAAGGTCTAATTTACTGAGGGCACCTGACCTCCAGGGGAGTTAAAATTTAAGGCCCATCCAAGGCAGAGCAAAGTGTGTATAACAGGACAGGTTAAACCCAAGGGAGGAGATAAGAAATTCAGAATACCATCATTGTCAAGACCCACTACAAGAGTCAGAAAAAAAACAGACCAAGTTGAAAAGTTCATGAAGATGAGGAGTAAAAATACGACCACCACCAGATGAAGAAACAGGATCTCCCACCATAATATTCCTCAAAATGGACAGCTCCACCCCAACTCCACCTACTATGAACATTATAACTAGATGTTGCAATATTATAATTGTGTATGAATATGTATGTAGAAATGTTGTAATCCCTCACTAGAAATGTATAAATACTGTAGCCACTCACTGCTAACTTCAGAGCTCTTTGTCCTATGCTAATCGGAGGGCTCCCCAACGTTGCCTTAATAAATACCTTGCTGTTTATTGACTAAAACTCTGTCTCTAAACAGTTTGTTCTGCCTTTTTGGCATCACAACCATCCAGCCAGCTACCAGTACCACCCAGATGGTACAAACCACAATTTAGGAATCCAGCACAGCATGTCCACAAGAGAGCAACAGGAAGGACTTCTCATTGCTATGGAGGTCAAAAATACAACTTAATGAAGAAAAAGATCACCTATTCTGAGAAAACATCATCTTGCCTGTTTTCTTGGTGATACAGAAAGCATGAATTATTTACAATAACAATTTGACTTCCAAATCTCTTCCTTCCCACGGAGGATATTTATATGCTTTAAATTCAAACACAGTCTCACAAGATCCATTTGAATAAAGAAAAGGAACTGTTTATACTCACCACATCGATAAATTACTGTTCCTGCAGCCATAAATCCAGCTACTTGTATCCTGTAAAATCAATACCATAGAACAGTGCATTACCTATGTGTGATTGCATTAGTAAATGTATTAAAAAATACCAATTCTTTACTCCAAACAATGTAGGAGTTAAAGCTGATGATAATCTCCAAAATTTCCAAATGGCTGGTGTTTCAGTACACCAGATATCAGCAACTGACCTAAAATTACTCTGTCAGCAGAACCTTGGTGCAATTAACTTACTAAAAGGAGAATAAACTTTCATATTTGTCTTACTCCTTTTCTATTTACTGTGTTTGCAGCAGCTGTCACTACAGTGACCAAACTCTCATAAGGATGTCAAATGATGAAGCGTAAAAAGTGAAGATGATTATAAAAAGTCTCTCTTAAATTTCCTCAGTTATTTAAAGATATTCACCTTTTCTTTCATTTCACAATGAAAAAAGACTTCTGTGTTAACTGCAAGTGATATCCTCCATTAAAAGTCTGATATCATAATCTTGCAATTACAATTACAAGGACGGAAAGGTGAAGCATAAGAGTGAAAGGTGGGGGTCTCTAGGAACCACTATAAATAACTTCAATTTGCCTTTCCAGTTATGAATAAATCCAAGGTTAAACAAACAAGCTTTCATAATTTCTCATTAAAAAATAGCCATCTTACATACTATGTTTAATCTTTTCTAACTAAAAGAAACATCTCCAGGCACTATTTTAAGCAGTAGAGGAATACTTTAGATATCTGTTGTTCTACTGCTCCCTCCCTTGAGAATTTAAGTGTTATGAAGCAATAGCACTGTGTGCAAAGATCTCAGACATTGTTTTGTACCTCCCTCCTCCTCCTCAAGTTACAGTAATCCTGTCTTTAAGACATAACAAAAGTGAAAGTTATCCTATTAAAGCACAACTAAGATCACAACATACATGTAAACACTGAAGGTGCTACTGAGAAGGACCAATAGAGAAGCACCAAGTACAGACAATCGTTTTTCACAGTGTTGGTATGAATGTCATCTTTGGCAAAGGAAGGAGTGGAAACAGGGAGGGCAGGATAGAACAGGAAAGCATCTCAATATTCATGCCACTAATCTAAATTATCTAATTCTGAACACCATATTTATCCACCTTTAGCTTGTCAAAAGAACAAAACAATTTAAAAAATTTTAGCTGAATGTAGGTGTCTTGAGCTAAAAAAATATAAGAAATGCACGTTTTATGGTGTCTCCTCTCAATAAGAGACAACTGAGATGGTGAATTTTTCTCATGTCTTCCATTCACTTCCACTGCTTAGTGAAAGATCTCTGGAGCCTTTCAGACTCACTTTAATTGCATTAGGGGAAAGCAAACCTATAAACAACTTTCCCAGATTAGAAGTACAGGAAAAACATGGCAGTACTAAAAATAACTTCTTCCTTCAAAACCATCAATACAGAACTGCACTAAATTAAAGGACAAAGTAATCTAGAGCTAACCATAAGAGTCAAAAACAAAACATTTGAGGTTCAGGTAGCACTGAAAGTTTCAGATCTTGAACACTAAGTGTGACATGCTAGAACAGACAGTACCATCTTACACAATGCATTAGGCTGTGAATGTAAATGGTTGTCAGCATTTCAAAATCTGTTCATTAACCTGCCTTAAAATTTCAGCAAATATGTATTAAAAAACCACAGCTTTATAAACAAACTCCAGACATGAAAGAAGTATTTTCTCACCAACATACTATTTTCACAGTAAACATGACTGTATGATTTTCTGTGGCTTGCAAGAGGAAATGTGAAATATTTTCCATCAGAATCCTTGAAAGAAAAAAGAAAATTAGTAAAAAAAATGCCAAACAAAAATAAACATAAAAATACAATGGGGAAAAATGTTTTACAGAATCAGCTAGGTTGGAAAAGACCTCTAAGATCTTCAAGTCCAACCTATTACCAAACACCACCATGTCAACCAGACCATGGCACTAAGTGCCACATCCAGTCTCTTCTTAAACACCTCCAGGGACAGAGACTCCACCACCTCCCTTGGCAGCCCCTTCTAATGCCCAATCACTCTTTCTATGAAGAACTTCTTCCTAATGTCCAACCTAAACCTCCCCTGGTACAGCTTAAGATTGTGTATTCTTCTTCTGTCACTGGTTGCCTGAGAAAAGAGACCAATATCCACCTGGCTACAACCTCATTTCAGGTAGTTGTAGAGAGTGATACAGTCTCCCCTGAGCCTCCTCTTCTCCAGGCTAAACACCCCCAGCTCCCTCAGCCTCTCCTCACAGGACTTGGGCTCCAGACCCTTCACCTGCTTTGTTGCTCTTCTTTGGACCTGCTCCAACACCTCAATGTCCTTCCTGAACTGAGGGGCCCAGAACTGGACACAGTACTTGGGGTGTGGCCTCACAGTGCTGAGTACAGGGGAAGGATCACCTCCCTTGTCCTGCTGGCCACACTATTCCTGATACAGGACAGGATGCCATTGGTCTTCTTGGTCACTTGGGCACACTGCTGGCTCATGTTCATCCTGCTGTCAGTCAGAACCCCCTGGTCCCTTTCTTCCTGGCTGCTCTCCAGACACTCTGTCCCCAACCTGTAGTGCTGCAGAGGGTTGTTGTTGCCCAAGTGCAAGTCCTGGCACTTGGCCTTATTGGATGTCATACCACTGCATTTGGCCCATCTCTCCAGCCTGTCCAGGTCCTTCTGCAGAGCCCTCCTACTCTTCAGCAAATTGACACTCCCACACAACTTGGTGCCATCTGCAAACTTGCTAATGGCAGACTCGATCCCTCAAGCAGATCATCAGTAAAAATGTTAAACAGGACTGGGCCCAACACTAATCCTTGGGGGATACCACTAGTGACCAGCTGCCAGCTGGATTCACCACCACTCTGAGCTCAGCCATCAGCCAGTTCTTAGCCCAGCAGTGTACATCTGTCCAAGCTGTGAGTTGCAGCTTTCCCAGGAGTGTGCTGGAGACAGTGTCAAAGGCTTTGCTGCAGTTCAGGTAGACTATCCACAGCCTTCCCCTCATCTACTAGACAAGTCACCATTACTTACATTGTAAACTGAGTAAGTCCATTTTGAGGCTTTGACTGTAATCCACATGAAAATTCCTAAAAATAAACATTTTTTTATATGCCACATTGTAGGAAATATTATCCTTTTATCCAAAATCTTACATTTTACTCATCGCCAAGGTTCTATCTCTTATCCGTAAATGAACATAAACATTGTAAGTTTTAACCAACATTGAGAATTGCTACTGCTTAGAATTACATGCAACAGTTATCATCAGTTACATAGGAAACAGCAAAATCTAGGATCTTGTTATTAAATACTAATTGTAAAATAAAACCCCTGTGGATCTAGAAACAAAGATGAAAAGGCAACAAAACAAATAAACTGAATGACACCAATGTAATTACAGGGTGACAGATTAAAGCTGAATCAACTTCAGAAACAGCCCTGATCTTTGTTCCTGTTAGCCTTTCTAAACTAATACAGAAGGCTGTGTAGAAGCACATCAGCAATGAGGTGAGTAACATGTACATAAAACAGTAGCAGTTTAAAGACATGTCTAGGGAAAAAGGGTAAGACAGAAAAATAAAGAGATCAGAGATACAAACAATGTCAGTTGTCATGCAGGAAGGTTAATACCTTTCTTCTACATAACGAGAATAACAAGTTCATCACAGAAATTCAGCTAAGTATCAACAGGTCACCACAAATAGGAAGATGCAAACATGAAATTCAATGAAAACGTATTCCTCCTTATTGCTAAAAGCTGACCCCAAAAAGGTGAACAAACAAACAAAATCAGTTTCACAACCTCTCTGGGCACTTGTTCCAGTGTTTGACCACCTTGCTGCTGAAGTACTTTTTCCTAATATCCAACTGGAATGTCTTTCATTGCAACAGGATTCTACTGCCTATTGTGCTGTCACTGTTCACCTCTGAGAAAAATCTCCAATCTTTCATTTAGGTAGTTGAAGACACCAGCAGGATCACCCTCAGCATTCTCTTTATGGTGAAAAACTGCAGTTCATTCAGACTCTTTCCCCTGTTTCCTAAGCCCCAGGACTAACCATTTTGGTGGTCTGCTCCACACTCATTTCAGTATAATGGCCAATCTTC
This sequence comes from Sakesphorus luctuosus, assembly GCA_013396695.1. Lineage (NCBI taxonomy): Eukaryota > Metazoa > Chordata > Aves > Passeriformes > Thamnophilidae > Sakesphorus > Sakesphorus luctuosus. Next base: position 202,332 of record VWZD01013557.1, on the reverse strand, counting down.
GCGAACGAAGATTTGGGAAGGGCTCTCTCCACATGCGTGTGCCCTCTGAGCCTGCGCAGTGGATTTTTTAGGTGAGGCACAGCGTGCGCAGAACTGGCCCCACCGTTTAAGTCCTAAGATTCATTTGCCATGGCCGAGCAAGCTTGGACAGTGACAGTGAAGTCTCCTTAGGAGTATCTACAGCACCTGGTACTAACCGGGGCTGAACCTGCTTCACATCCGAGGTCTTGACGGGATCGGATGGCAGGGAGGCATTTAACTGCCGGGGGGACGGTCCGTACTGAGACTCGAACTCGCGACCTTGGGAGTCGGAGACCGGAGTGCTCTCCACTACCCCACGGGACCGCCCCACTTCAGTAGATGCTAATGCCTTCTTCTAACAGGGTGGTCAAAACTGGACACCAAAGCTACTGTAGTATTTCTGCAATATCTTACACTGAAAAAATTCCTGAAATAAAATGGTTGTCATAAAATGGCTCAGCCCATGTCAGCAAAACTGGGAATAAAGCTGTGCCCTACCAAAGCTGTATTTAGTTCCCAAGACTCCACACAGTCAAAATTCTCACTTTTGGCTACTCATTCTTGGGAAGAAAATTTATAAGGAAACCCGTTGTGTATAGTCCATTTTACCCTGCCATGTTATGGGAAGAAGTGATTGATGAAGCAGATCTGAATATTCAGGATTTCCATGAGTGGCACTAAACTAACACAATGGCTCTACAACAGCCATACTATCACTCTTGCAAGCACAGGATGTAAGAGTAGATTAGACTGTACTATTGACATCCAATTATTCTGAGTTCCTGAGATTTTCTACTGGAAATCCTGGTGCAAAAGTGACTTCTCTGCATCCTCCAGAATCCAAGTTACATAAAAGTGACAGATTTTTTGTTCCTACCCTTTTTTAAGTTCTTTAATACTGAAATGAAATGCAAGCTGATCATTTAGGTTTTTATTTTGTTTATCATTTTAGCAATGTCTGAAGAAGGTCAAAGTGTATTCCAAAACTTTGTTAGTGAGACAATTAACTATTAACAAAGGAGTATCACTGAATCCTATTCAAAAGAAAACTGCTGCACACCTGTGAGTTCTGTAAAAACTTCAGGATTTTCCTCAAATATCTTTGCAGGGTGTCTCACAAAGTGGTGATTCAGTACAGACATTCTCTTCTTTGGATCCTCAGTTATCTAAAAAAAGAGCACATTATCAAAATTTTACCAATGTGTGTGATTTAAGATCATCACATGATCACAGCTAACAAAAACAATACAGTTTTGTGGATGAAAGGCAGGAGAGATTGTGAGAAGACATAGTTCCTTTTCTATTCTAAATTCAATAACCTGAACATGTAAAGTGCCATCAATAGCCAATCACTGCAATACAGAAAGTCTACATGTTACAAAGTATAGCTGAAACTTTCAGGAGTTTTATATCCTCACCTCCTATTAACACAGGGAAACTATTCTAAACTTTCTTTTTAGATATATATCCATTCTTCCTGAAATAACATTTATGCCAGAGCTTAGGAAAAATTGCCACATTTAGGTTTACTAATCTGAGGTCAAATATCCAGCTTCCTCTACATCTCTTCTGACTATTTCAAGCATCCAAATGGCTGTATAGCTATAATGGGATTCACTTTTGGTTTGGGGTGGATTTTTTTTGTTTGTTTGTTTCATTGGTTTGGTTTTGTTTTTTTCCAAACAAATTTTCCAGAATTAATTTTGGTCTATGCAACTTTCACAAACTGTGGCAATTACAACTGACTTCTGCAAAGTTTTATCCTCCAGCATAGTCAGTAGACTAGAAAACAACTGTGCTCCCTTTTTGTCTCTCTAAATCACACATTAAAATGAGTACACATGAGAAACTAGAGAAGCCTGCCCCAAATAGCCTCAAAAGGAACAACTGACATCCTTCCTCTTTTCTGTCTGAGGCTCTGATCTCATGCATTTTTGACCCTTTGGACCTTGGTTCCAATTCATGGTCATTGCTGTATAACAATGTAGAAAGAAAACTGTACAATGTGACATTCTCAAAGAGCTTTCACAAAGACATAGGATATTAATTTAGAAAAGCAATAAATAATGGTAGCTGGAGGTGTGCAAATATGCAGGTATTTTACTTTCATTCTATTTTGCTAAGTGCTTTTTTAAATAAAAACAACCACAAATACATGCTGGTCACTATGACCACCACACATGCTTTTTCATCCTTTTTTTTACTAGTCAGAGGAGGTGACTTGACACCCATTGAGAGGTCACATTCACAGCCACACAGCTGACAAAATTTGTTTGTCCTGCTGCAAGGTCAACTGAACCTGCTGCATTGGAAGAAACGTTTGGCCCACACCCCAGCTATAAAGCATCAAAACTGAGTAAACATCTAATTATTTCTGACACATTGCTCAAACAACAAACAGCCACAGAATTCTTCAGTGACTGGTACAAAACAGCAATAATTTTATCAGCATGACTTAGAATAACCAAAAAGGAGTTCTCTGTATAATAGCAAGATATTTCCCCTCATTAAGCATTCTGGGATAGAAGAAGAAAAGTGTGCTGGGTAAATATACAGGAGGTCACATGTACAGACCTGCCTTGTATTTTCATCTATGAGATCAAAAAAAGCTCTAATGGTAGCCAGGATCAGTTCTTTACACCTAGAAGACAGAATAAGTAAAAATAAATACAAAAAGAAAATATCCAGGGTGATAAAACTGGTCAGAAGAGACATCATCATAATATTAAGCTAAATTTAAATTATGATATAAAGTGATAACAGTAGAGAACAGAGGCATAGACAGTCAGTCAATTAACCTTTGTTCCATTCTTACCACACTATGGAGAGATGGTCAGTTGAGGCCCAAGCTCTAGGCACAGCTGAGCTCTGTTTGGGGAAAGAAAAAAGTTAACCTTTTGTTAGTATTCAACATTTTCAAATTACAAGCAAGTCTTTCCCCTCCTTATTTAAATATTTGTGCAATTATTAAAAAGAACAGTGTTTATTTTAAGAGTTTCAGGTCCTAGGGTACAACAGAATGACTTCACTCAAAGATCTTACAAGCGATGAAGCACTTGTAAAATGGAAATTATAAAACAAAATGACCAAGTTATCTGTGTAAGAGACTAATGGTGAAAGGGCAAATAATGGAGTGCAGAAAGCTTCACAAAAATTTCTTCAAAGACTGCTTCTATGACTAATCTTACTATTTGAATAATTGATCCTGGCATACAAGAATAGAAGCATGCCAATAAAAGCTGCTGTAGAAAAGTCAAGGGCGTCCTCAATAAAAAGAAGCATCAGAACACCAGGCAGAAAGAACTGGACAGTCTGAAGTTATCATTTGTATAAGTGCATTGTGCATATTGGGTTTCAGGGACTAACCATATCAAAACCACCTCCCAGAAATGCAGCTCATCACCTACTTGCACAACTTCAACCTATGAATCATCACACCTGGGATGAAAAAAAACCCAAACCGAGTAACCCCAACACAGCCCCTAAAACAAAACAGAACTAGTACCACTATTCATGAAATCTCATGCAAAATTCTGATCACCAACACTCAAGAGAAATGAAAGGAGAGCAGATGCAGAGAATGGTTACTGGGACAAAAGGGAATGCAGAGTTAATCTTCTTAGCCTAGCAGGATCTGAGCTGGGGCTATTTATAGACAGCTTTCTGTACAATGGGCAAGGAGGTAAACACCAAGGGAATGACAACTACTTCAGATAACCCTTCAAGCTGATGTCAGAACAAATGTGTCAAAAGACTGGCGTGCACAGTAAATGGAATTTGGAAATTACAAATTTTCTCCTTCTGCTGAGTACTTTACAGCTTCTTCCATGCAGGGAAAGAGGTTGATGGAGACGGGATGGAATGGCAAACCTGAATACTTTCTGATGTCTCTTGATTAATTTTGAAAAGACAGATACCTGCAAAAGCAGAAGACTGAACCTGATGATCCTTTACCTTCTTTCCATTCCTAAATTCTTTGAAAAACAGTAAATAAATAAAGAAGGCTCCAAGTCAGAGCTCTCCTTTTATACCAAGCACTCAACTTCTGTACTGCACATCTGCCAGTCTCTATATACACATCTCTTGCAAAAATGCAAGGAAATAAACCCTGAGTTCTGGAACTGAAAGTGCAAGAAGGTGGTAAGAAGAAACAGTACCAAGTGACAGATTTATACTACATTGACTATTCATGATTTTATAACCACTTACTATCTACTTTGTGTTTTCACATGAAGTATTTTCACATTTCCTTACAGTGTGCTGCACATACAGACTGTAATCAGACACCAACACATGCATTACATAAATGGCTATCTAACACAGCTCCATGCAAAACCAAAAAAATAGTTTGCTTTTTTACCACAACAGATAAGGCACTGTCATGTTGACTCAGTCTTGGTAGAAAAGCCAGTCCTGAACGAACTTGGTAATCTCTGAATCCTCCCGCCACAGAAAGGGTAGTTAAATTTCTTAAATCTCGGGCCTTTAGAATCCAGTGATTGTTTACAGCTGTATAAAAATCTATAAAATATATTCAAATCAATCACAATTTTCCCATAAGCCTATTTCATATACAAAAAGCTATATAAACATTTAACCAGACATTTCTGTAAGTCCCTCTAGAAGATTCTGAGCTATGATTATCACTTTTGATTCATATAAGAGAGGAAAATTATTATTTTAGCCCCAGGGAGGTAGCAGTTAGGACAGACAGATACACTTACACTTTCTATACCAGCTGAGCACATATATTGTTAAAGCAGCAAAAAATAAATTTATTTGAAGGACAGACACAGTCCAGAAACAGTCAGCAAGGAAGCAGCATTGCATTGAAATCAATTGTAGGAGGGAGAATTAATACAGGCACTATAAATCTAATTCAGCAGCTAAAGATAATCCATTCCTCTTGGGTGTCACAGAGAATAATGAAAATTAGTATCTGTTTGCTTTCCCTCACCAATTCACTCAGTATCTACATGTAGCAGCAGAATTATCACTAAGCACATATTTAATCAGTACAGTTTAATCAAATCCAGCTTTTTCAAGAAGTGTATAGTAATTGCATAATTATTATACTTTATTTTCATGCCATAGTTATTTAGGTGAGGAGAAAATATGATCTTTTCTGCAAATACATTATATAAAATACATTATTGTATCTGCATTAAATATTCTCAACCCCACAACCTTTGGGCTTGAAAAACATTACATCTACCAACTTTTACAGAAATTGTGCCATTTAGGCAACTAATTTGATAAAAAAAGCCATTACAGAGCTCAAGTTTTAAAAGACAAAAAAAAAGAAAAAACATCATTCACTGGGGATCTTACAAATTTAGTAACATGCCCTGCAACTTATTAAAATTACAAATTATTGAGAGCTCCAGGCCTTGCACAGAAACTCAAGTCCACATAATCCATTTTATACAACACTCGACTTTCTCTGAGTATCTTGGCGCTCTCAAACCTGAGTAACAAAGGAAAAGGTTAATTACAGTAAACAAAGCAGCACATTTTGCTGTGGATTTGCAATAATCTCACCTATTAATGCCTGAAAGGATCAATAAAGAAACACGATGTGCTCAGACCACCCGCAGTACTTACCGGTCAGGTACCTGTCCAAAGGCATCACAGGTGCAACATGAGGCGTGGCTTGTGTAATGAGGAGGTTTATAAGTTCAGGCTTAAAATTCTTCAGAGTGAGCAACGCTCTTGCAACAAGACCACCCATGGAATGACCCACTATTGCAACGCTGGTCGGTGTAAATTCCCCATCCTTAAACAAAGAGCAAAGTGTAAACAGACACATCAGAAACAGATCTGACCTTGAACTGTGGTTATCAGTTGGAGATTTCTTGCCCTAAAATTCACTTATGGCCTTTCAAGGATAACATTAACCAGCACCGACTTGACAACTTTACAAAATGAATAAAACTATATTTGCTGTCTCAAAAAATATGCTCAATGTGAAATTTCCATCTCAAGAGGAAATACTATGTAGCCTGTGTAATCTCAATAAATTTAAGCTTATGTTAATTTCTTTGGTATTCTCAGTTCCTGAGAGTCTCAGAACTTTCCTAAAGAAAACTGCATGTGAGGCAATGCTATATTAATATTTTAATAAGCTAGAGAAAGTTTACATCTCTTCTAGAAAAGAAACATACACTGTGCATGGAAGTATTTATTTAGAAACCCAATACAGAACCTAACCAAAGCTCTGGAATTGTCACAAACATTAAAAATCTGTTAAAGAGAAGCAAATCTCTTTGCATTATTATCACCTTCAATTATCTACACACACTATAAACTCTCCCTCCCTTATTCCTCACCCTTCCGTTTTCCAGCAGAAAAGGCATCCAGAATTCCATTCTCAAGTGCAAGTACATTACTCAGCACATGCCACCACTTACCTTGTACAACTTAAGAATTACTTTTATGCACTCATGCACAAACTTGGTCTGTCGTTGCAGACTCCCACCATACAATGCAACCAACTCCTCATTAAAGTTGACACTGAAGAAATTAAAATGATACTTGAAATCAACATCTTCTGCTTTTCTAAGTGCAATGGAGCCAAGAGAACGTACTGGAAAGAGAAAGCACATAAATTAGAACAGTCTAACTGCTTAGCACCGTCTTTAGTAGACAAACACATAAATATATAATCTATAAAGAAACAAATGTTTTATTAAATCCATTGCTCATCTCAAGCCATTTACAAAAGACATCCAAAAGCAGACATTCTCTTTTGAGCTTACCACTGACTACAGAAATATTTTATGTCCAATACAAATTTATACAAGGATCAAGCATTATGTTCCTCCACCCAAGAGCTGCTTTCCTCATCTGGTTTGCACCTTATTAGTGCCACCAGGACAAGAAAGCAAAATGAGCATTTTTGATTTCAACTGTAGAGGCATTCCCACTGCTAGGCTTTCCTAAACTCCTTTGAATAACATGTACTTTAAAACAACATTCCCAAATACCACCAAAATATGCATGGGGGATTGCAAAACCAAACTCTAAAGGACACTTTTCCATCTAAAACCTTGTGGGAGAAAAAATGCAGTTTACAAGGTCTTGCTTCTGACCTGTTTTCCCTGTCTAACCCTGGCTGTTTTTTAATACAGCCTTTTAAGTGCAGAATTGTCCCCCAGTTTCCATGGAGACATGGCAGGATGGGAACAGTAACAGTTGCAAATAAAAATGCATGGTAGGGAAAGAATAAAATAAAAGAGAAAGTCCCAAACATGAGTATAAAAAATAACTAATCATTGCCTGAAAGGTCTGCCCAAATCCAGCACACAGGAGCAAGATCCTCCTGGAGTACAACAGATTGAGAGAACTGTAGAACCCTCCTTCTCAGAAAAGTCTATTATAGAAATTAAGGTAGGAAAGAAATTCCAGAGAGGCTCCTGATATGGGACAATAATATTTATGAAGTACTTTGTATGTTCAAACACCCAAACAGATATTATCAGCATGATGAAAATTGTGAATCTGATTTATAGTCAATCATTTCACCAATTCTATCTATAACTAATAAGCAACAAGACCACCTTCAAAATGGTTTGAAAATATCTAAAAAGTATTTAAAAGATCAAGTATCTTCTCACAACCTTGTATCTTGGAGTTCATGGTAAAAGGAACAAGAATATTGGCCAAGAACACCACAAGGCAAGCATCCACCTGACTGCTAAACAGAACTCAGGATCAAATTCTCCCAGTCTCAGGTTCATTCTCAACAACTAAACCAGATCATCTTTAACTTGAAGTCTAAATTTTGTACATTTTACGAAGTTCATTTTAGTGCTCATGAAAAATTATGAATTAACATTTAAAAAGTGGCTGTAACACATCAGATCCTCCTGGGAGGCAGTCACAGCGAGTCAGGGTCAGCTCCTTCTCCTGAGCATCAAGTGAAAGGACAAGAGGCCTCAAGCTGCACCAGGGAGGTTTAGACTGGATCTCAGGAAGGGTTTCTTGCCCAAAAGGGTGGTCAAGCATTGGAACAGGCTGCCCAGTGCAGTGGTGGACTCACCATCCCTGGAGGCATTTAAAGCCATGGAGATTGGCCCTTAGGGACACAGCTTAGTGGTGGGCTTGGCAGTGCTGGGTTAATGGTTGGATCTGATAATCTTAGAGATCCTTTCTAACCTAAATGATTCTGTGAAAAAAACAACTCCAGCAAAGGCAGCAGCAGCATTTCTGTCTTCATTGCTCAGCAGACATGAACATATTTTAAGCTAATATGAAAATCGCAGTAGCAACACCTGCTTTGTTTATCCAGGTACCAGAATAAAATTGTTACCTGACACTGAATTCTGAACAAAATATGAATTGCCATGAATTCCATAATAAAACAAAGACTATTCTGAGCCACTGATTAAGACAGAATAATTTATTTTATGAAAGATTTTGTAAAATGCACATGTGACTTATTGTCACTCTCTCTAAGTCAGTTTCTAAAAGAATATATATTTAAATATTTACTGATCTTAAGCAACACATTATACCCACAGCATGCAGCACTTCTACCCACCTAGTTTGTTTATTCTTTGGATATTTCCTTTTGATTCCCAACATGCCTTGAAAGTACCACTCTATTTACTGCATAGTGATGTACTGTCATGTTTAGAGACAGCATTAATTCACAGATTTGCAATACTTGATGCAAAATTACAAAAGCCCATATGGCATCTCTCATAATCATTATGTTTGCAATCTTCTTTGGATGGTATTGTGTCTGGAAGTGTGTATGGGTTTTCTAAAAGTACTAGCTGGTAAAATATTTTATGTTGTTTTAAGATAAGCAAGTATGTTCTCAAAACAAAAAAAGCTCTGTAAAGGTTCTCTGAAATCAGATAATTTAATAATCAAGTGTAGTGCAAAGAGAAGGAGAAGTTATCACAGTAAGACATCATGGTTGACTGTGGTGGTTTTCCCCACACAGGCACGTCCTCTTTGCTAACACAGTGAGGCTGTTACTGTTTCAATTCACATTTTGGAGAACAAAAACACCAGCCTGACAAACCCAGCCCGTAAGGAATTGTAGATACCAGAGGAAACCCTGAAACACCAAACTTCATGTTGATCAAATGATTAGCATTGGTACTCACAATGAAAATTAAAGTGCTTTAAAACTATTAATTCTTTTCATTTGGAGCCTAGAACTGTAAGAGGGAATTATCTGAAAGAGAAAGGCAGGCTATGTGTAAAGTCAGATGATGATGCTGAGGAAAAAGCACCACTACATAAAGAAGTAGGAAGTAATGAAGCTACAGGGCAAGCCACAAGACTCTGCTTGTTTCTAAAGCATGTAATTCCTACACATCAAGATGACAGAGTGTTCAGTCTCTTCTAATCAAATTCAGGTCTTGTTTTATTGGGCATAAACTGCACTAAACCTTGTTCAAACAAAAACCAACTGGATGTTTGCAAACAAAAGTACAGGAAGGGAGTGACACGGCCACATTACAGCACTGCACTGTTTCTGGCTTTCACAAGTTAAAGTCTTGTTCCAGAGAAATATTATGGCTTAACCATTTAACTGGTGTCAAACCAAAATAACGTATTTTGACTATTTGAAACTAAACACGGACTAATAATTGTACCTATATCATAACATGATCAATCATTATGATATTATTTCAAAGAGAAAATTAAATAATGCATACGTGTGAGAGCTTTTTTTGTAACATGTCTATAACTCCACTAAACACTTACCTTGTTTGTAACTGCCAGCATTCCCAGGAAGAAAGAGAACGGGAATTCCTGTCAATGGGAGATTTTTGTTTTCCTCAGCGTAGTTCCCCTCCCCATAGAGATAGAGCTCATATGCTGGGTATCGTCGAGCTGTTTTCTTGGGTAATTTTATTTTCTACAGCAAAAATTAAAAAGAAAACAAATACTTTGCTCATAGTATTACAAACAAGAAAATACAGTGGCTGTACAGCCATTCAAATGCTTTGGCTTATGTTTTATGTATGGTTTTAAGTTACAGTCTAGAGCATATACAATGAAAACTGGGGTTTGCTTTTAAAAAACTAATTAAAAATAAAGTATCAAGCACAGTGTTCAAATAGGTATTACTGTGCAGAACGAGTGGCTGCAGTTACTTACTCAAAACAGCAATTAACTTTAACTAGTTTTGAAACAAACTACAGATTCATAAAGCAAAGCCAGCTTATAACAGAGGGGTGGGAAGAGCATGTAAAAGCCCAATCACTTCTACCAGGACAGGAGAATCTGAGACCAGAAACGGGAGCTCATGAGGGATCCCAATTCTTGCTGCTGCACCAGGACAGTTCTGGAATCCTTTCCAGTACAACACAGCTCAGAACAAGGATGTGCCACTGTGCCTGACACGAAAGCTGAATCTCGAGAACAGACTGTCAGATCGCACCTGCCAGGTCAGGGTAAGTTACAGACCCTGGGTAAATTCTCTTAGGTGATTTTTACAGAGATGTCTCCTGCAATGGAGTTTAAACAAGAGCAGTAACTACTGCAATATGGCTCATCAGGAAAAACAAACCCATCCTTTGTGCTTCTTTGGTTTGTTTCATTTTCAGAGTTGGTTTTGTGGCCTAGTGACACATCATGTGGTTTTGTAACAACTCAGGGTCCAATTTACATGTCAGTTGTCACATTAAAAAAGGCCATATTTCTTGTATTAAAATGAAGAAGAAAAGAACTAGCCCTCTAACCTACCACATAAATTACTCACAGGATTATGGTTCTTAAAGAGAAAGAACAAGATCTCTTGGAACCTGAGGGCTACGCGAGGATTAATCTTAAACCATTAAGTCATGACTCTTAAGAGTCACATGACACTGTTCTAAATCAAATAAGTAGTAAACAAGAAGACATTTAATTAACTCCTGCATGGAGAAGGTCGGTCGGTTTATAACTCTGAATTTCTAAGATGCAGATTTTTAAAATTTCAATGAGTGCACATGGACTCACTCCAGCATTTGATTAATTATGTTATACCGATTGAGAGACAAAAAAGACAATAAAAATAAAAGTGCATTAAGGTGTAAGTCATAATTTAAGGAAAAACTTTTGTAGAATAAGGTCAAAACTAAACTCAGTTTTAGATCCGAAATCTTCTCCAAAGTCTTTCTTAATTGTTTTCATGAAATACAAACAGCTCTATATCAAATATTTCATTATTTCTCTCAGCTTCATCTACAGTAAAGGTGATTTAGCTTTAATTTCCTGCCCACACACTCCCTCCCTTCCCCTTTTCTTCTCTGTCTCTCCTCACCTAAAGACTATTTTCCTTCTCCTTCAGCCTTCAAATGGTTTACCATATTGATTATTTGCAACTTTTTCTTATGATGCTTGATACATATATTTAGAATTTATATTCTCAACATATTATTTATAATATTTTAGTTATATTAGTAACTATCAAAATAGAGAGTGTGTTTAATTCTTTCACTATCAAGTAAAAAAGATTAAACTGTGTTCATGTCTTACATCTTCAGATCATCATTCCAATGGTCTTTTCCTTTTCTCCATCATGTTGCCTTTCCAGCTGAACTGACCTCACTGCCCCATTCTCATTCCTCTGTGCTGCTCCTTTTTCAAAGGCTTTCAAAATTATGTGAAAAAACCCTCATTGGTTTCCATTACTAAACTAAGAGTGCCATCGAGGTATGCTTATAGGACTTCCTGGCAGATCAAACCAACTGTTCTCCCACAGTACCTTCCTGGTTCATTGTCTTTTCAAAAACTTTTACGTAGCATAAAATTAACAAGTTGTCCTTTGGGTCCATGTCGAAAGCAAAAACCCACACACCTCATGAGAACTGTACTATCAAAATACTGAGATTTGAGCTTTGGTAAATCACAATGCTCAAATATTATAAACAAAACGGCAATGCATAACTCCAAAGGAAAACAGACATTCACGCTCCATGACGGTGGATTTAATTTTGAATTCCGAAGACATGGCTTATGCAATCGGTCATAGCAAAGCTATAGTAACTTTTACAATGTCAATGGACCTTCATTTTTCACCCTAGTTTCCAAAGAAATTAGGCTTATGTGAAAGTTCTCATTACTAACTTCTGAATCTCTTACCAAGTATGGCTGCACAGGACAAAAGCACGTCAAATTCAAATACTGCAATTCTACAATTCATATTAAAAAAAAGATTGTTCAGTACAAAAAAGAAAGAAAAATTTGAAGTGATTCTATTACATAGTATTAGGCTGACTGTGGGCTAACCCTCACTGACAGACACAAAAAAATTGAGCTTCTGGTTTTATTGTTCAAGTAGTTTTTTGTTTTAGGGCAGTCCTGTGGTATAAAGGAGAGCACTCCGGACTCTGAATCCCAAGGACCTGAGCTCCAGTCTCAGTGGGACCATCCCCCGGCAGTTCAATGCCTCCCTGCCATCCCATCCCGTCACATCTCGGATGCTCAGCAGGGTCAGCCCCGGTCAGTACCGGGTGCTGTGACAGTCCCGAGGACTTCACTGTCACTGTCCAAGCTCGCTCAGCCGTGGCAAATGAACCTTAGGACTTAAACGGTGGGGCCAGTTCTGCGCATGCTGTGCCTCACCTAAAACATCCCCTGCACAGGCTGGAAGGGCACGTGGGAAGAGCCCTGCCCAAATCTGCATTCACGAAATCTGGCCATACATACATAGTTACTTGTTTTGCAATGTGATACCAATCCAGGAAGAAAGGACAGGTACCTCCCACCTGAAACTCCTACCCTGTTATTTCCTACCAAAGCCAGCACTGGGACGACATGAAAAATCTAACAAACAACACTACCAATAATGAAGAGGTACTTGAAAAGCACAGTGCCTTAGCAAACCCAAACCAATACACAATTTCTTCCCTGACTCAAAGCACTGTGCTCTACACAGTGAAAGTGATTACTCAGGAAACAGAAATTCCAGGAGCCAACATAGCCAGTGGTGACTTGCACCTCCTGCATGGAGCTGCTGCTCACCTTTAAGCCGGGAATCCCTCACCAGCACAACAGCTGCCTAAAGATGCTTCGAGTTTAAACTCCGACATAATGAGTAAATACAAAAGATGTGTGTTGGCAGACAAGAGTTCCAGACATCCGCCAATAACATCACACAGATTTTGATAGTAACTTTCTGTTGGTTGGCTCCAGATTGAAGCTGGAGTAGGTTTTGGCTGCCAGGAGATCTGAAAACTTGCCGCGTCGTATTTAAGTATTCATAACTGCTTAAACAAACTTGTCCCACAGCCCTGACAAAACAATCCTTGGAGCTAAGCCGACTTTCTCTTTTGTAGGCTCACACAACTATGTCAGCGTTAGCCAATGAAGGTTAATAGATCCAAAAATTAACTTTCTGCTTCATTACCAATTTAGGTCCTGAAGTTTTGCTTCTAGACCTTTACTATGTTTGCAACCTACTTCAGAACAGAATATTATGCACAATACTTCATATTTTTTACAGCATAGATTAGAACTTAACGTTAAATGAACGTTCAGAAGTCAACAAATTATGTTTCTAATAAGGCAGAAAATGCTGTAGTAAGAACTACTATTGGAAAGACAAACTGTTCTCTAACAACTGCTGCAGCTTTAGCAGCGACCCTACAAATACATATTTACATCCTCCCACTATTAAGTCAGAATGATATGCCTGGAAAACAGAAGTTACAGCGGCAGTTCCCTCTCTCAAACCGATCCCAGTTTCCCCAGAGGCTCCCACAGGGCTCCCTTAGCAAAACCAGAGGCACCTCGGGCACATTTGCAACTTGTCCCGCACGCTGCAGGACATGCCACCTCCGAAGTGCTCACAGAGAGCACCTGCTCTACCTTTCACTGCAGTGAGAAATATATTCATTTGCAAACCTCCGTTCTGCGCTTTTTTAACACGTTAGTTGCCTCAGACTACCAAGTCCGGGGGAAGGCCGAGAGGTGCGAGGCTCGGCCTCCCGGCGCTGGCATCGCAGAGGGAGCTGCCACAGGAGCCGGCCCGGCCTCCTCCTCCGCCAGCGCTCGGAGGAGCTTCTAGGGCTTTCCCCGCGGCCACAGGTAACCAGCCAGGGGCAGCTGCGAGCTCGAGGCCGGAGCAGCAGGGCACACCCCGCCGGGTTACAGGTGGGCAGCCCTGACCGCGCCCCCTCCCGGGGGGCAGCGCCGAGGGGCGCGGGCACAGCGGGGAGCGCTGCGGGGAGCGCTGCAGGTACAGGGAGCGCTCCCGGCCGGTGCTGCCCCTGTCTTGCCCCCGGGGAGCCCTTCCCAGCCGGGGCTGCCCTGCCCCTGCCCCTGCCCCCGAGGAACGCTCCCGGCCGGGGCTGCGGCTGCTCCCGGCGGGGTCCACCTGTTACTCGGCGCCGCACTCACCAGGT
>VWZD01013557.1:51375-187647 GCA_013396695.1 Sakesphorus luctuosus | reverse complement strand
GGAGGCGGAGCGGGCGGGGCCCCCCATAGCCCGGGAGGCGGAGCGGGCGGGGCCCCCCATAGCCCGGGAGGCGGAGCGAGCGGGCGGAGCGGGAGGCGGAGCGGGCGGGGCTTCCACAGCCCGCCCGGCCCGGGCCGCCATGTTGGGCCGGGCGTGGGGAAGGGCCCGCCGTGTCGCGGCCGGAGGGGCGGGCAGGCCCCTCGGCCCACCCTGCTGAAATAAACCTGCCCCACGGACCCTGCCCTGGCCAGAGCAGTGCAGTGATAAATGTCCATGAGGCCTCAGGCACTCACTGCGTAAAAGGCGTGGTTGGTGGTGTTGGGTTTGATTTTATTTCCTCTTTGTGTGCGTTTGGTTTGTTTGCTTTAATTCAGGTACATAGAATCATAGAAGGAGCTGGGTTGGAAGAGACCTCTGAGATAATCAAGTCCAACCCTTAACACCTTAGTATCTTTCTCTATCCTTCAGGCACCCTGCTGCATTTTATTCCCTGTGGGATGCTGCCCCAACCACTGCTGGTGCTGCTCACCAGGGAAAAACAACAGTAAACACTTAATAACTCACAAAAAAAAAAAAAAGAAGTTACTGTTGCCCCCCTCAGATTACCGAGGAAGCAATACAAAAATCAGCTTCCTAAGGCAAGGGGCATGTGCCTACGAGGGAAGTACAAAGTGGCTATACCTATAGTTGCATTTTCATCTTCACTGCTAAATACTTAAGGCTTCCACCCCCCATTAAAAGAAACAAAATTGACTCAGTTTTCCAACAGTATTTGTACCATTTTTATTTGTAAAAATAACCATCTGAATGCATTACAAGAGTAGTTTACAGTTAGGGTTCTTTATTACATTAATACAGCATTCAGTAGTTGAAAAAGTTACCAAACTGTGCTTGAGAAGGTTCAGGTTCAACTCCACGTCATTCACCGAATTAACTTTTTTTTCCTCATTTCATATGTGACATTTACCCAAGTCCTTAAACTTCAATTTACAAAAGCAAACAATACCGACAAAACCCCATCAAAACCATCAAACAATATTTTATATTGTTTATTACAAATGTTATGCAAAATATAACACTGGCACCAGATGCGTATCACCATGGTTTGTAAAGATATATTGCACATGCTAAAGCATAAAATATAAGACAAAAACCTACAAAACATAAGATATTGGCTTTAATATGTAGATCACTGCATAAGAAACGCATAAAATTACATTTTATACACACACTCAGATTGTCACCAGTTTAAAACGCCCTTTCCTATAACACTGACCTAAGGTTTAATTTTTGTGTAATAAGAAAGCATTTTCAGCACTGCAAAAATTATACATTATTCCTATAGAAATTTAGCATATTAATTTTCATTTCAATGCAGGTAGAACATATGAAAAGAAGAAACACTTTATACATTCAAAGAAGGTCTGAAATGAAAATTTACTGATAATATATTGCTTTTATAACACTCAAATGAAAAAAAACAGACAAGTTGCACAAAACATTTCCATTATACACAAATATAAAAAGGCACTCTAATATTTCTTACATGACTAAGAATAAAAATCACAATTTCTTTTTAAATCATTCTCAAGATACATAACCAAGTTTCTCAACAGTACAATGGATAAACAATTCATTTCATGTGTTTGTTCTAATTCAATAACCTGGCAGTTTTTTACTGCATAAAAGTACCAAACACATTATGGTGCCCTTTTAATAGCGATGAACAGAAATCCCCTGAGCTATTTCACAGCAATTTCAGGCAGTCCGGAGGTTGTAACTCAGTATTTATGAGAGAGACTGGGACCCCATCCTGCTATGGATTCCACCTGCAGCTGTGGTTAAAAGACAGAATGAAACAATCCTGCTGATACACCTGGGCAGGCAGTGCCCCTCCCAAATACCCTTTGCTTGGTGCAGACACAGAAGTTGTCCAGGTACTGTAAATTGCAGGATCCAGGGTTAAGTGCAACAATTATGAATGATTACTCTTGTAAAAAGTCCACAGAAAGGCAGGGAGATTATTTACAAGAGTAAAATTACTCCCATGCTTAAATACCTGCCCTAAATTACACATAGTTCCTACATGTGATAAATTACAGATTAATGTAGTAGCATACAAAAAAAGGGATTCTGGTAATTCCCGTGGGACAGGCCAGCACTGAGTCCTTCCAAGTGTCTTGCTCACGGCTGATTCCTCCTCAAAACTGCACCCTTGAAACAACGTCCTCAACGCCCTTCAAGGGCAAGCACAGCCTATTATGTGCCTAAGATTTGGGGGATGCTGCACGCTGACAGCACTGTTGGTTTACAGAAGGCTTTAATGGGTAAAGTTTTGATTTGCTTCCTCGAAGGATCAGCATAATCCCCTCGGCTCTGGGATGCCGCGTCCAGACTGAGAGGCAGCAGCTGTTCCACCACACAATCACCAGAGTTATCAGAGAATTCACTTTGCTCACTCTGTATGGCAGCAAGTAAAAATACTGACACTTTTTAAATGCCTGCTTAAAATGTAACAATGCTTTGTAAAGAGTGCTGGGTCTCTCCTAATGAAGCAATAGAGTAACTTGCTGTATTTAAGGGTGAGATACCGCTAATCCTGCCAAGGAGTCTACCTGCATTTCTGCTTAAAATAAGATTAAAATGCTGATCCTGCTGTTAGGCAGGTGGCAGCTGTTTCCCATTCATTTTCAATGTCATCATTTCACATAAAAAACATAAAATTTGGGATTGCAATTCATTTTGGAACAGGCACCACTGAAAACTTTAACAACTGATGTCTCCTCTTATTTCCAGTGCCTAAAGTAAGGTGGTTATTGCTATTCTGCAACTTTTAAAAGCAAAAATGTTGAGAAAAACCAATCATTAAAATGTTATTTTGTGCTATTTCTGAGAAGAAAACTAGAGTTGAGAGAAAAGTTGTGGTATGCCTTGTGATTTTTTTGCTGTAAGCTTGGGAAAACAGTTAATGTTTAAGGAAAAAATATTTAATTTTTGCAAGGCAAAATAAATTTTATGTATAAAGTTTGTTTCCTAATTAAAGAACTGAAATCTGCCAATAGATTTTTAACAATTCAGTGGAACATGGCTAAAAATTGCAACCAAAATAAGAATCCTTCCTTCTGATTTCTGCTGCTGAAAGCAAGCCCCGAGGAAGCTCATCCCACTCTCCCAGCACAGACCAGGCCTGCAGACACCTGAGCATGAATCACGGGAATGTTCACACCCTGGCTCTGTGCTGTGCTGCCTCCTCCCCTCTTACTGCAGCTCTGCAGTGTTTTCTCACCTGCCTGGCAAGGGGCTGGATCCCTTTCTTACACTCTCAAAGAAGGGAAGGTGTTTTCCTTTCTTTGCCTGACAGGCTGTGGGGCCCAACCTTTGCACTCCACACAAGAAGAGGGACACTCTCCCCAAGTGCATCCACCATTCCTTTTGCTACTCAGGCCCTCAGTCTTGCCCAGATTCACATTTCGTTTCACATCATGCCAAACAGTGTGCACAAATGCTAACTAGGAGAACAAGCCATAGTTATTTTTCCTGGGCATTTGTTTCATTTCAAATAAATAGAAAAACATTTACATTTAAAGTGTATGAACATATTCTTTAGTCTGGAAAAAAATCCCACCTGTGGTTAACACATCAGTTAAAAATGTCAACTTGAAACCTGCGTCATAAAATGTAAAATTCACTCAAGACTACTCATTACCTCAAAAGTTTATATTATGGTTTAGAAAAAACTACTTCATTATGTCACTCACATTTGAAGAAAAAATAAAAGTAGCAAAGTCTTCAATTTAATTACTGAAGCATTTTGGTCCTCTTGGTACAGCTGGTTAGTTCAGGAGAGCTTTTTGTTTGGGTTTTTTTGTTTTTGTTTACAAAATCTCATTCTTCCTTTTGTACATCTGTTGCAGAGGAGGGTCGTGGTCCATTTGACCTAGAAACTTTGGCAGAAGGAGTAAACATATTCACAAAGTTGACATTGCTTTAAAAGCTGGTGAAAATAGGATTTTTAGCATGTTATCTCCGATCCCCTGCACTGCTGTTTTCTGGTGTTTGGTATTTCAACTTTTGGTGTTATGCTTTCATTGCTTTACCTTTGCTCTGTTAATCCAAACGCGGGCAAAAGTATTTTAAAATTCAATACTGTTTACAGTAAAAATAAATTATTTAACCACAGAAAAGGAAAAAAAAATCCATTTAAGTTGGCAAGTCATTATAAACTTTTACATACACTTTTATCTACACCTGATTTCTCCCCCTCTCCCTTTTTTTCTGATACTGGATTAATGATTAATGGCTCAGGTGACTGAAAACGTCTAATGACCCTAATTCTGTAGTGCAAATAAACCATACACGTTTGTGCTGAATTGAAAAAAAATAAGGGCCAAGTGATTTTCATTTTACACAAGTGGTATCCATGGGAACATATGGTGAGATGAGTAGAATTTGGCCTTAAGAGTTAAAAACTTCATTTTTCTAATTGTGTGCTGCAACTAAGAACTCTAAAAAGTGCCTTCTGTACATTTAAGTGCTTAATACAGGCAGAATGTAAAATGTTTCATTTCCTGTAGAAAAGTAGTACAGGCAGTTTTAAGATTACAAGTTTACCTTTGGTTTCTATAAAAAAATTTGTCTAATTAACAGAGCCCCTGGAAAAAGGAAATAGACAAACATAGGAAGGGGGTGATGCTTGGATCCTTGAAGGCTACACTGGAAGTATGTTTGTGTACTAAAGTACAGCTAAAACATGAAAGAACTCTTCACAAACAGTTCCCTGTTGATTTGTGCTGTCAAAAAGAAAAAAGGCATTTTCTCTTTTTCTACTTAAAATAAGAGGTAGAGAATTTCCACAGGGGCACTTTGGGCCTAAGGAAAACATCAGGAAACTGAAAAGCTGCAGAACACTAACGGGAATATGTTCCAGTAAATCCCTCTAACTTTTTTATTTGAAGGCTTGATTCTCAATCAACACTACAAATCTTTCAATACCTACTTGTCAAGAATAATAGTTAAGAATATAGCTGTGGGATTTAAGCTGTTTAAAAAGACAAAAATAAAGCTGAAATGAAATAATAATGAAAAAAAAGGTTTTGAATAACAATGAGTCAAAATGTTTCAGAATCCGAATCATTTTCATTGTACCCATCCTCTGTTCCTATGTTATTACTCAAGGGCTTATTGTAAGAGTTAATGCTACCCATAGTGGAGCCATCGCAGAGATGTGTCCTGCCCAAATTGTCTTTTTTAAAACAAACGAAGTTGAAAGCCGTCACTGAACTGGAAGGAGAAAAAGGCATCATGGTAGCCAAAATGAGTGCCAGGCAGTCAGCCACGTCTTTGTTAGGAGCACAAGCCAGGGCTGGCGTATGACCTGGGCACAAACGCAGACAAGGCAATGGTTAGTACGGCGGCACCGGGAGCAGCACTGAGCATTCCTGATACATCTCTAGGGACACCGGAGCGGAGATGTATGGCCGTTACAGTCATGCCAGGCAACACGGTGTTACTCATTTCACATTAGACATGCTGGGAACACACACACTCTACAGGGCATTGAAATCACTGTCAACGTAACAAGCACTATTTTTTTAAAACCAGGCAGCAAACAGACTTCACAATTTGAATAAAAGCACTTGCTAAACACAATTCTAAAGCGTGGACAGTATGATGAATACAGAACACAGGGAGTACAGCAACAGGGACAGAAACTGGATTCAGTTGCTGTGCGTATGAATGAGTCTCATTCTGAGAACCACGACTTTGATTAGAACATAAAAGGCATTCATTTAAAAATATTTTAATTTAATAAGCAAACAATTTTAAAGACTGATCAGCTGCATATCTACTCAACTCAGAAAGTAGTTTATTTAGCAATTAAATTATAAAAGAATTAGACCAGTGCATGGGGTATATGTATAGCAGGTATGACTACATGGATGTTTAGTTACCCAAACTTACATTATGTTAGAAGAATAAGGGCTGTATTCAGCAAGCATGGCATTTAAAATACATGACACTTTAAACACAAAACTAGTACAATTCCAATGTCAGTAAAATGAAGGACTGGGGAGCTGTTAGAAGCTTGTCCCTACTGCAGTTTAACTTGGCTTCTGTCCAAGCACTGCCCCTAAGGCAGCTCACCACGTACCCGAAGCTTGGAAGCCAGTGTGCTTATTGCACTTGCTGTCTGTACGTTTTACAGGCTGCTGTGCAGCACTCCAGCACTCTCCAACACATCCTCCTTTATGTTCAGACCTGACAAATTCTTTTGCAGACGGCTAAATCTTAAGTGCTAAAACAAGAGCAATGTGAAGCAGTGACCATTACTGGCACCTACTGCCTCAAGTAAGCCAAGAGTGTCTGCAGTGTGGGTGAATTTGGTGGGAAAACATGAATGCAGCTTTGTTGCAAACTACCATATTTAAGCACTGACTGCAGTCAATGCATTTCCTCTTCCCCCGAGTTCTTTAGAATCATACTTATACTAAGATTGTATTTAAATATCTTCATGTTAAACTGCATATTCAGTTCTTCCTAGAAAAACTGAATGTGTATTAAATTTAAACTTAATTTTCATTTTTCACATATATACAAATTAGCTGGATCTGTATGTACAATTTTAAGGATAAAAACTGTTATTAGAAGCTAGTCTGGTTCATTTTTCTGTCCTCTATCCCTACAGTGAGGTTGGGGTCAGATGCCTTCAGTGGAACTCATTCATGCAAATATAGCTGGGTAGTATTTGGTTTATAGTGAATACTCACCACTCAGTTCTTTTCACCCATAGATCTCAAATGTCTCAGTGGCAGGTATTACTATTGTTACTTTAGAGGTACAGAAAGATGGAGGTACTGAATTGTTACATTAATGCCATGAAGTTAGTATTGTAAGAAAGACCAACTTATTTAAGGAAGAGACTTTTTAAAACTATAATTTTAGACTCACATCGCTCTATAGGCTTTATAATATTTAGGGAAGAACTTCATTAAAGTCTGAAACAAAATTCTTAAATTTATTAACTAATCATGTATTTTATAAGCAGCAGTAATTTGATCGTATCTTGGATTAGGTCAGATAAATGGCAAGCACGTGGTTTGTTCTCAGAATGAACTGGGACACACTCAAACACATGTTGATGGTTTTCTTCCTACCCATTAAAACATGCGCTGATTGAATGCATAATCCTTAATTCTTCTGCAAGGCGTCAGAATTATCCGGTGCCACTTGCATGTTTAGGAAATTCAAGTTACCACTGCACTCAAGCATTAAAAAAGACTAGCTGTTGACAGTACATGCAAAATGAACAGTAAAAGGGACCACTATGATGTTTAGAATACGTTTTTATATTAAAGAAAAATAAATAGTATCTTTCTTATTTTTTAAATAGGTACTCACACAAGTCATTGTCTGTTCTTGGAAGGATAAAAGCATCAAGGAAGTCTATCATCAGCTATTAAGTCTATTGCTTCGATCTGTTGTAAAATTACCTGTTAGGTCCTACTGAAGACTGTCAAAGTCTATGATTTACTTACCATTTTCATCTACTGCCAGGACACACGCCCCTTTGGCCAGCAATTCTTCAACCACCATCTTTAAGCCATTTCGTGCAGCAATATGGAGAGGTCTACAAAAACATAACAACCAAATTCAAGTTCAGATAAAATCAGATTTTCTAAGCAAAGTTAGATAATGCTTAAAGCATACAGAGCATCTGAAAGAGAGTATTTTCCTTCCTGGCATCATTAGAACTGTAGACACTAAATTACATTGCAGCCTTTGAAATAATCATCTTGTTCCATAGCTATAAAACATATGTGCAAGCATACTAAGATTGCTTAATACTTTCAGTCTAAATCCTTCCTTACTCTTGCGCTATTTGCAGTACACAATTGACATTTAAAACGAGAATGAATCTAAGGCTGAAGAAATGCCTGTGTTCCATCCTTAATTCTGGCTACTACAGACTGTTCAAAATCATTATATTGCTTTTTTATCCTTGAATAACTGATTGCTAATCTCTGTTACTGCAGAGCAGCTGGAAATTAAAAATAATCACTGGTTTGCTCCTTTCTTGGCCCAACAGCCAATGCTCCTGTTTGGCAACATTAGCGGGACAGGAGAAACATTTTCATTTTGGAAGAGGGGAAAAAGGGCCAAGATGGAATGAATTCTTTTGCAAGCACGAGATCATCTGCCACCTGAACTCTTGGTTGAATCTCCTGCAGAGGGATTGCCTCATGCCAGTCAAACAGCTGCAGCTGATAATGTGTGCTATGAACAGGAGGTACACATACAATATCACCTAAAACACCCTCTAGAAATTAAATGGACCACTTTCAGTCTAAATAAATGATTTAAATTCAAGGTGAAGCTCAAAAAGCTAGAAAATGCCAGATGTATAGTTACACATTCACATGATTAATAGATATTTGATATAGTCTTCAAATAAATGACTTCATATAATTTTTCCACCAGATCATGTATAGAATTGGCATAAATGGAATCAAAATTAAAGTGAAGATGCAATACAATTCTAGTCTTTTTTAAGGGAAAGTATTCCAAAAACCCAGAAATTAACTTTACTGTTCTATGAAAAAATCTGAAATTTGAATTTGAAATGCTAAACTGGAATCCTCTGGCAAATGTGAAGTGAACTTGAGAGGGTCAGGCTATACTTACGTCTGCAAAGCATTATTTTTTGCATTAATAAGGCTCTGTTCTTGTATCTTGTCAAGTATTAACAAGGCACATTTTTCATGACCCTGTAGTTGGGAAAAAAACCCAATAGTGTTAATTTACTGAGGAGTTTGAAATTGAGGCAAAAGAAATGTTACATAATAAAAGTGAAATTTAATAACTCCATTTGAAATACAAATTATGCCGCTCAGTAAGATTGTGTAGAAGGTGAACTGCAGGAGCCTTAAATTGCTATTTTTGAACCACCACTGCTGGGATGTTTTAGCACATTTGGAAATTCTCACATTCACCTGTCTTTCAACACTCCATTCATTAAATATGAATTCACTTCCTCAGCTTTCAGACAATACTGCTGTTTCTCTTGAAAGAGCCTTCAGTGGATGATTTAATCAGAACTACCTAGTGACACAGAATGGTTTCATCTCAGAAATGAGTACTACACTTTCTGGGTCTTTAAATGCCTTTCTGTATTATTAATAAATTACTACAAAACCCCTTCAGTGTGAGAGAGCTCTAACAATCAAACTTTAGGAACAACACTGAGCCAGGCTTTATTTCTGATCTTGTTTCAGCACAGCAAGTTGCAGGTGCTGAGCCTACAGCTGCCTGAAGGACCCTGAGAATTCAGCAAGACTGATGTGTCTCCAGAAACTGGAGTAATATAAGCATACTGGGATCCAATCTGTGGATAAGAGCAAAAGCAAAGGCCCAGGAGAGGGAATCCTGTGGGCACTTTTTCTTGCAGAAACAGCAGTAGCAACTGGAATTAAGAGGAAGAGGGGGTAGCAAAAGATGCCACCACCAATCTAATCACTGCCTCTGGTTTTATTGCTACTGTGTCGAGGGAAAATTCTGGCTTCCTTCCACAGAAATTAGAGAGTAAGAATAAATACTTTTATTTTTCTTTGCTACCAAACCTGTTCAGCTATTTTTCATTGAGATTATCTGACAAAGTCTTACACGGTTTTCTTTCCTTCTCCTAGTGTCACTTGCTCACATTTCAGCTGTCATAAGAGGGGTCCCTACTTCTCCATGTACAAAACTTTGAAACAGACTTGAGTAAAAGCTTGGAACAATATTCCCTTTCTCACCACAAGTATGACCACCACATTTCCATTGCAGAAAACACATTGGGAACATAAACACACACATACATTCACACAGACTGTGATGAGCAAAAAGCATAGAGAGGTCTTCAACTTACTTTACTGCTAGCCAAGTGCAAAGATGTATTCAACTCCTTATCTTTTAATGTCAGGTCAGCCTTGGCAATGTTCACCAAAAAGTCTGAGGTATAGAGTAAAAATCAACCAACGAATCCAATGGACAGATGAACATGTCAAAACAGAGGGAAAAAATTACTGTTTCAATATATGTGTGCCTACAGGCTAATCAATTAAGCCATAACATGCTGTGAGCTTTATAAACACAGAGTGAAATCAGTGAATGAGAACAGACTAATTTGTGCAGTTAATCAGCAAACAAAGTCAGATGTAACAGCTCATTCATCGTGCCCCAAACTGTCAAACATATATTAGTCTTAATTTATTTATTTATGAACTTCCCTATTTGCAGATCAGCAAGTTTTGCCTGAATCACCTTCTCCTGAGAACAACTGTGAATCCTGCTTGGAGGGGACTAAGTGGATATAAAGAATTTGGAATTTAGCCTGTGCTGTTGAAGCCAGAGAAAGGAGAATTCTCCAAAGCCACTAGGTTCCCAATCTGTATGCCTATAGCATACAGTCTAGCCTGGAAAAAGCAGCTGCTGGTAGCTGCCATTTCAAGAACAGGACTTCCTATAATAGAGAACAGGAAAACGTTGCACAGTCTTTTTCACACATGCAGCTTTACTGCTCCATAAAATCAAAGTCAACAGGAGAACAGACTTACTACTCCCCTCATGGTCTTTACAGTGTGCTCTTAGGAGGAAATAAGACTCAAATTTGTTATTGCAAATGTTCACAAAGACTGCTGGGAAGAACAAGTATTTTTTTTACAGATGTAGAGGTAGCTTCTTATAGAAGCGTATTATCCATATAATTTATTTTCCTTTCTTAGTTTTCACAGGACAAAAACAATTACTCATCTGGGATAGTAACTGCAGTAGCAGTCTCCCTTCAGGACGTAGAGAGGCAGGGATGTCCTCACCTACAGCCCCCACGTGGCCATTCTGAGCTGCCATCATGAGCGGCGTTTTCCCCGAGTGATCCGTAGCGTTCACTTGCGCGCTGTGGCTCAGGAGGAGCTGCAGGCACTCCACGTGGTCTGCGAAGGCTGCGGCGTGAAGGGGCGTTCTGGGGGAGAGGAACACAAACACAGCTTTGGCTAGAGAACACAATATTCACGTTTGCCTGCTTTCCCAAAAACCTCAAAGCACAACGTATTTTTTTCCTGTGAAACTTGAGGTTATCACCAGGAGAAAGTTACAGTACAGCACCTGAAGTAAGTTAAATATTATTTACAGACTCTGTCCTGGGAAGCAGGAAGGTGGATATAATAGTACAGAGATGTGATACTGAGAAGAATCTCGTATTAGCAGCATATTTATTTTAACTGAACATACTGTCTAACATGAAAAGCAATACAATCCCTCATTCTTATTCCTGTGATAGTTTTTTTTTAACAAGCCTCAGATGGGAAGAACCATCAGAAAAGAACAGATCCATTGTCTAAAAAAACTAAAATATTTTAAGTTATAGTCAAAAATACTGCAGGAACAAGCCCCAGTAACAGAATTACTATAAAAGGCAGAAGGAATTCAATCCACTTTGAAGGTTATCAGTTTCTACACAAGACTGAGACACCAGAATTCGTTCGCTGTTGCCCTTTGGCATTTGGGGGCTGAAGTGTGACTACTAGAATTGAAAGACAGTTGCCACACAACCCAGCCCAGTGTTACTTAGTTTTGCTTATCCATAAAGGTGAGGTGCTCTTACCGTTACACCATTAAGTAATCCCCATTACTGACAGCATTACGTGTGTTTTAATCAAGAGAAACAATGGGTATTCAGCTTTTAGAATTTCAGCTATTTTAATTAAAATATATATATATATATACACACACACACAGAGAGTGAGGAGATTATCAATGTGACAAATGAAGGATTTGGCTGAATGCATATCTCTTGCTCTGTCAGTATTATTTTGCTGCATAGATGTTTTCAGTTGTCTGCCCCAAGAATGCAAACATAACATGAATACTTTTCATGAAATACTTTTCTATATGTACATAGTATGACTTCATTTAGCAAAGAGAAATGTGTTTAAACATTTAGCAAAAAAAACCAGATCCAGTGAAACAGCCTATAGCTGCAGCTGTTCTAAACAAACAAAATGCTATTTCTTTTGTATTTCATGTGCACTATGACATTGAACACTTCATCTTATTCTTGCTTCAAGTGAGCCACCATTTAACTGTGCTGCAGTGCAAACTGCTGTCTGAAAGAGTCAGCATGACAAATCTTAGCTCAGCCATAACAAATAAGAATTAGTTCCAGAGGTTCAGAAAGAACTATTAAAAATATTGAATGGATTCATGAAATGCAATTCGTTAAAGAAACTATTACCTTCCTTTGTCATCTTCACAATTGACAATGCTGGCATCGATGGCTCCGATGAGCAGTGATGCACAGTTTTCATGATCATTGATTCTGCCAAAGAAAATACAGTTTTAAAAGGTAATAAGTCCACTTATTTTTCCACTTTGCAATATTAGTTTACTTCACTTCCCATTAACATTTCTTACTGGTTATTTGTAAGTTACCCTAACATGTTTGTCTTAAGGCTTTCAGTCACATTTCTGCGTGTTCATTATCTTTCCATTTAACCAAACTGCATCTGCTACTGTGGATTTCAGTCTCTAAAGCAAAGCTGATCCTTAATTCACTATGCACAAAGGTAATTTCAAAGTTGAGCACAAACCTAGGATTAAAATCTTAATATCTTAAAATCCTTAGTCTGTATGCCAAACACACCTGGATCTCGAAAGCACTCAGTCATGGATAGTTACACGTAGAAATATTTGTTCTAATGTTTAAGACACTGAAGCCCACATCTCTCCCAACTCACACATTTAATACTTTGATTGATGGGTGCATTCAATTGATACTTTTTCTGGTTATTGCTAATTTGTTTCATTTCATTATGAAAATGAACAGTATTTAGTAACAGCCTTGAACACACAGTATAGTTAACACACTTCTACATTGCATTAGCAACTGTTTTCGTTTTAAAATTACACACATTTTTAAGGTGCACACGTTAACAGTTTTCAGAATTGCATACTCAAAATAATATAAATATTGAAACATTTTTTTCAAAGGCATCAACTAGAAATTCTGATTTAAAATACTATGTTTCAGCCATAAAGGACTTTAAGTGGAGTAAAAACACTGCTTTTCATATGCTTTTATTTCTCTAATACATTGGCTTTTTATGATCTCAAAGTGTGATACATGACAAATTACTTTTCTACTTTCTAATGATGTGGGGACTGTAGAAAGAAAACCTACACAGCAGTAACTCCTGTCATTACTTCTGAAAGATCTTCATTCTTCTAAGAGAACACAGAACAGAATGCAGTTGTTCTGTTATTGGTAGGAATTGAGAAGGTTTGCATTTGTCTTTAGAGAACTTAATTCCTTACTCTTCTGCGGGTTTATATGTTTTAATAAGCATGTTATATCCTGCATACTAATCTTGCATTTTTTTGTAAAATGCATTTGCAATTATGTTTTGAAGTCACTGTTTTGCTCTGTCAGCATCCTTTCTGCATAAAAACATACTGCTTTATTTGAACAGAATGTGTCTGCAGTATATGCATAACTCATAACAGCCAACACCTTTTTGTTGTTCATAAGTAATAGGAGAGCTCTGAATACAGTCTGACTGTCAAGCTGATCAATCCCTTTGGGTAGGGCTGGGGTAAGAAGTCCCAAAGCCTCAAGACATGAGATTACCTAAGAGGCCAAAAAGACTGTGAAGAAAATCTGCCAAAACAAATAGCCTGCATAGAACACCATTCTAGCATCATACAGGTTGTCATTTTGAAGTTTGTCCTTCATTAAGACTTTGTTCCTGTGGTAAAATAAAATCATCTTGATTCTGACGAATTTATTTTAGCCCTTGTGTTTTTCAAAGGAGCCTCCAAAGCTCACACTTACACAGACCAAGGCACTATAGCTCAGGTCACGGCCTAAGAGTGGAAGAGCTACGAAGTTCCACCTTGTGTCAAGAAAGGGCATAAGACTGCAATTGTAAGCAAGGGAGAAAAACTGTAAAGGAGTAGAAATATTGCTAATGTAATTACAAGTGAGCATTTTATCAAAAAGCCTAAATGCAGGATGGTTATGCAAAAAATATACTCTCTATTCTACCACTTTTTAAGCAAAAGTATAAGGACAATGTTATGATCAGCTTTAAAATTATTTGCTCATGCAAACAATCTCAAAAAAAGTTCACTTTCTTCTCATACTGCTACTTTTGGCAGACATATCCTAAAGCAACATCTGCATTTGTAACTGAAGATTTCTACTTACACAGCACAGTGCAATGGAGAGAAGCTATTACCACAGAACTTGTGAAAAAGTTTTTGTTCCAATAGTACCTCTATGCAGCTTTCATGACCTGTAAGAGATCAGATATTTCACAGTGTTGCACAAAGCAGGTAATTCACTTAATTCATATTAGGTTTATACAAGTTAGAATTCAACACTTTAAGTTCAAAGTTGAACACAATGTGCAAATAAGCTCTTATGTGATAAGTCAGGGGATTCTTTTGTTTTATGGCAGCAGCAAGACAGATCCAGGCTAATACTATCACTTATGGAAAAAAGAGGAAGGAAAGCCTCTTTTTAATGTGATGTTATGCATGTTGCCTTACACATCTCCAAAGATGATCTTAAATGATGATACTGAGAAGCTTTATCCTTATATTCAGCAACAAGTTCAGATTATTCAGTTGAGAATAATCAGTTCAGTTCAGAATATCCATCTATTAACATGGTCACTTGCATCAATAATGCCTGATCCCATCAGCTCTTGGAAGCTCAGCAGGGTCAGACCCGGTTAGCACTTGGATGGGAGACCTCCTGGAAATGCCGGGGGCTGTAGGTTCTAGTCCTGAGGACTTCACTGTCACTGTCCAAGCTCGCTCGGCCGTGGTAAATGGACCTCAGGAGTTAAAGGGTGGGGCCAGTTCTGAGCACGCTGTGCCTCACCTAAAAAATCCACTGGGCAGGCTCAAAGGACAAACCCACGTGGGGAGAGACAAAGCCAAACTATGATACATCAATAAATAAGAAGGTGACACCTCAAAGGAACATTCCTGGTCCCACAGAAATCAACTTCATCATTGACTTGTGTAAAACCAGAACTTCACCCTGGCTTCTTGGGACTTGGTGCAAATGAGATGCAAAGTCACTGGAAGGTGTCACTGGAATTTCCCTGCCTTCTGAACTGAGAGGTGCATATAATAAATGCTACCTACAGAGGGCCAGTAGAGCTCTGGGAGTAATTTGCCTCTTCATTTCAAGCTCCTCAAAGTGTTAAACTGCTTTGTTAACGTTTCCCCCAAACTAAGGTGGCACTTGACCTCTGCAGCAGTCCCCAGGGAGAAGCTTACCATTGTAGCAAGCCCAGTGCAGCGGGGTGTAGCCTTGGTTATCTTTCAGATTGCAGTCCTCCTCCGCCAGCGCGATCTGCAGCAACTCGCTCAGCCACATGGAGTGACCCCGCGCGGCTGCGAAGTGCAGGGGTGTTCTGCCTCTGGCATCTTTACACAGAATAGAGACCTCTTTCTCCAACAGCATCTGAACACATTCTTCATGCCCTGTCATAATCTGATAACAAAGAAGTGAGCAAAGAGGTTGACACAATACAGATTCTTGCCCAGGAAATATGAAATATGATTGATGCATGTGAATATGAAATGGTCTGGATGGGATTCAGCAGGCAGAGATGAAAGCTCACTTGCTGAACTGCTCACTGCAGTTATCATAAAGTCCTGTGTAAATATCATCTCTAGCATCAGCTTCACATTGGTAAGGAATGTCTAGCTTAGTCTAGCTAGACCAGAAAAGATTAGATCTGCCTCAATTTTCACTGTCCCTAGGAAAAACTTAAGGCTTACCTACTTGCATCATTCCAAGAAAAATGAAACTAACTGCTGGCCAGTTCTTTTAAAGAAACTCTTTTCATAATTCATAAGGTACTCAGTTATAAGAATAATGATTGCTATTATAAAGTGTGTAGAGCCAAGAAAAAGTGGTCTAATCACTATTTCATCTAATTAATTAAAGCAAATGTGAAATAAAGTAAAAAGCAGAGCATTACTGAGAGCAGATCTATCCTGCCTTTTACCTCATTAACTATGCTTGGTCATGTTTCCAGCCATTTCCAGTTTTCTCCACATTTAAATATCCCTGTATTTATAAGTGACTTGTAGTAGTCACAGTAAAACAAGTAATTAAGAGTCATAAAAATTAAGTCACCCCTCGATGTAAAGCTGTGCATCCCAGGAGATCAGCTGCATCTACAGATGCTTCTTTTTCCAGTAATAAAGAAACAGCATCAACGTGCCCATATGCCACTGCAAGCATTAGTGGAGTTCTAGGGGAAAAAAAAAACAAACCAGTCACAGCTATAAAATGACATGTCACACTAAAAATGCCCCTGCATTTCTCTCCATTCCTACCCACAAACCTGTTTCTTCACCATGCTCATCTATATGACAGCCAAGTGGAGAGTTTTTGTATGAAATTATTAAAATGTTTAACAACCAACTGCCATGATTGAAATAGAAACAAACCCATTTCTAAGCAGTTTACAGAGCAACATCATTCAAGATAATCTGTTCTCTTAATAACCTACAATTATTGTCACCTTCAGTGACACATGAGTTTTACAATTCTCAAGTCTTGTGAATGAATGCTGGTTATTAAGATGACAATGACCCAAGGCATTTCTTTTGCAAAACTGCACAATTGCTTAAAAGGGACGAAGGGACATGAGGAAACTATTCAAGCTGAAATTTGGACTCATGTATCTTTCATTTTTTTCTGAAAGAGATCTATTGTTCTATTTTTAGGCAAGACTAATACCATTTAAAACTATACGTACAGACACTATATATAAAACATAATTTATTCCATACACTCCAAATGAGTGTTCTTCACCATTCACATTTTCACTTTAAAAATAGACTTTTTCTCTCTATATAACTGCCATTTAACAAGCAGTAAAGTTTTTGTAGGAACATCTCAGATGCATGTGTCACCTCAAATAAACACTGTGCCCTACAGCACCAGCCTAATACACCAAGTAAATCCTGAAATAGTAATGTTTCAGAAAGCAAAAGACTCTACAGAAACATCTCAGGAGCTTGTTAGTTTTTATTGAATCTGGCTCTCAACATCTATAAAAGATTGTTTAAAGTATGAAGCAGAGACTAAGATTAATGATTAGTCCTTTCCACATGGCTTAGGTCAACTGAATGTATACTTTGTAATCTCTGCCAAATTCTATGAGGAGAAGTGCAGGAAATACAGTATTTCAAATAAGTACTCTTTGTGAGAAATATGAGATTCTATTTGAATTACAGAGCTGAAAAAAAAACCCACAAAGAAAACTTACTGTCCTTTGGCGTCTGTCACATCAGGGTTGTCTGCAACTTCCAGCAACAACCTTAGACAAGGTGTATGGCCATTAATGACTAAAAAGAAAAACAAATATGTTTAATTCAAGTATGTTTCATTTCAGATACTTTTCTGCTGGCATGCTTATGGATAAAAAAATTCCTTCTAAACAAGAAAAATACTCCACAGCATAAGAGATCAATATCCCCCCAATTTTCATTTCAATTGCACCAGTGAAATGGTGAGCTGTTTTTTTCCTGACCGCAGTAAGATGAGAACTAGTCCTCTTTAGATGGTTTACTCTCCAAAGGAATAAACCAGAAATTGTGATTTTCACTACTGAGAAGATTTCTACTAAACCAGACAGCATTTCAAAATCCCCCAGACTGGGCAGGCAGACAGGGCTTTCTGCAATCAGGTTTGGAACACAGTAGGAAGTATGTCAGCAAGGTTCCTTAATTTTATTTGTACTGTACAAGCAAGTACTTCAGTGCTGCTATGAAAAAAAGAAACATCTGCAAAGAATGACCAATGATACAAATTCTCTTTGAGTTTTGCCACTTTATCAAAAATAATACTTAACATAAACATTTTGGGGTTTATTTTGGGGTTTGGTGGTGGTGTTTATTTTGGGTTTTTTTTGTTGGGGGTTTTGTTTGTTGGATTGGTTTGGGGGTTTGGGAGTTTTGGGGGGTTTGGTTTTTTTGTTTTTGTTTTTTTTTTAACGTAGCCTATTGCTGCTGGAAAGCAGCTCTGAATTACAACATTTTGCAGGGCCTGACACTGAACCCCATCTGTGTGTCAGCTGGCTCAAAGGCTTCAGCCTTTGATGGGGTGAAGAGACAAGTATTTTCTTCTTTGAAAAACAATTCCTGTGCTCAGTAGATATATATTGTGTTCTTATT
This sequence comes from Sakesphorus luctuosus, assembly GCA_013396695.1. Classification (NCBI taxonomy): domain Eukaryota; kingdom Metazoa; phylum Chordata; class Aves; order Passeriformes; family Thamnophilidae; genus Sakesphorus; species Sakesphorus luctuosus. Next base: position 169,407 of record VWZD01013557.1, on the reverse strand, counting down.
ACACCAAGTCATGCATTCACACTGCCTACACGCTGTGGGCTGAGGCAAAACCCTTGGACAACACCTATGTCACATCCTTCTGGCAAAGAAATGGGCACACATCATCACATTAAAATTACTCATCCAAAAATAATCTTAGTTGCTCTACCCATAAAAAAAAAGCATTTTTAGTTATTTACCACTAAGTAATGCCATATACATAAAATGTAAATAGTTCTGCAGGGCTGATGAGTCACTGGCTTGAGGATAAAAAGAGAAAAAAAAAGATCTGTTCTTTCTCCCAGCAGGAGGAAGAGAAATCTTAACTTGTTGACAAAGATGTCTGAAAAGGATTTTGCTAAATGAGTTTTAGAACAGATACAGAAACTCCTAGGAGCTGACCCAGCAATTGCTAAGCATTGCAGAACCTGCAGCGAACGACAGTTTTGCCAGCAGAGCTACAGCACTAACACTAGGGGAATGCAATGTATCCCCCAGGCTAGCCAGAGGACAGGCTGGGGGTAATAAAATTGTACAGAGAACATATAATTTAGGCAAAGGAAATTCTCCATGTTATGAGGTCAGAGGAAGTCTATTTCCCACAGGGGACAGACAGAAAAAAGAAACACTTCATTAGGTGAGTTCTCTACTAAAGTCACCAATCCATTTGCTGAACAGAACTCTGCAGAATCCTGTCCTCCGATCCACCACTTCAGGCCTCCTCAGCTTTGTGTGCAGCAATTGTGCTGGTTTAATTAGAAGGAATGAGGGCAAACAAGTTTAAGGGGATGGGCCCATCTGCCTTCTTGTTTCTTTCCAGTGCACAGCATTGCATGTGCCAGTATTCCCTTTGGTGTGTGCAAATGCAAGTCACTCGAGGAATTTCATTCAGCAAGAATTCTGTTTTGATTTCTCAAAATATGTCATGGTCTCCTACACCTGCACTGCAAATGCAACGTTCTGAATGCTGCAGGAGCTCCAGGCTGAGTCCCCGGCAGGTGGCACCAGTTTTTGATAAAACACTCCTCACCAAAATGTATCGTTATGAAACAGCATCATGAATATCATGCCATTGCAAGGGATTTTTAGAACAGTTGGAGGTAGAAGTTGGTAGCAGTTGGGGTGGTCCCGTGATGTAAAGGAGAGCACTCCAGACTCTGAATCCCAAGGTCATGAGTTCAACTCTCAGTGGGGACCGTCCCCTGGCAGTTCAAGACTCCCTGCCATCCCATCCTGTCACATCTCGGGTGCTCAGCAGGGTCAGCCCCGGTCAGTACCGGGTGCTGTGACAGTCCCGAGGACTTCCCTGTCACTGTCCAAGCTCGCTCGGCCGTGGCAGATGGACCTGGGGACTTAAACAGTGGGGCCAGTTCTGTGCACGCTGTGCCTCACCTAAAACATCCACTGCACAGGCTGGAAGGGCACACCCACGGGGGGAGAGCCCTGCCCAAATCTTTGTTTGCAAAGTCTGGCCATACATACATACATCTGCAGGTAGAAGCTTCTAAATATTTTCTTAATGGATATTTACCCCAAGTGTGCTTAACTCACATTTGAAAGCTTCCACATTCATGACACTGGTGAATTTCCTTTGAGGAGATTTATTCAAAAAATTCACATTTCAAGTCAGAGCTGCTAACAAAAATATGACTTTGTTGCCATTTACTTTCCTCAGTACTGAAAAGCCCTTACAGTTCAGCTGTGACAACTAGAAACTTATGTCATTATAACCACATTTTTAAATAAATACAAATCTTTGCTATAGTGATGATGTAACAGAGAAAGTCACACCTTACTCACATCAGATCCCAAGATATGTTTGAAGTAACTACAGAAAAGCACATGAGCAACACAGCTCAGTTTTGTGGTGGCACTATTGATTTAAATTAATTAAACTATCAATATTTATCATGCAGAGAAATGTGCCCAGTTCTGGTGCAAAATTTAAGAAGTCAGAAAGTATTTTTAGTGTGCAGTAAGGATCTATTACAAGCACTTTGTTAAGTACTGCAGACAAAATTGATAATAGTCTATTTGACCTTATGTTTCTAGGTTGCACTTAGATGATCACACAGAGAGAATAAACTGGTACTAGAGGATATATGTGCGTTTCAATCTAAGCAAGATTAAGAGATAAACAGAAAGACAATTAAGTCTAGTCCTGAATTAATTATCCATGTGGCATTAATTTTCCTTCCCACTAGAGGCCACTGCTGCCCTGTACGGAGCTGCTACAGGAACAGCAGAGGAGACACATCCCCTTTGGCACCTCTGCATATTTACCTGACAGGTACATATCCAACAATAACCTTCAAATTGACAAAGTCTGCATTTCCCAGTTATTCTGCATGTTACATAATTAACATCCCACACATGAGGAGTGGAACAGGCTCCCAGCAAGCGCAAGTTCACAAGCTCAGGAGGAGGAGGTCTGAGAGGGGGTGGTGCATTTCCATAGTGTTGCCACTGCAAAAGGTTGCAAGTTTTGAACACCAGGACAATTTCATCACCAGTCAGAGCCTACATGTGTTTTTCAACCTTTCTTTCTCCAAAGGAGAAGCAGTGAGGCAAGTGTTCCCTCTTACCCTGATTTTTTGGCTGAGGAACCATTAAGAGAAGGCATCATGGGGGAAACTATGCATGTCTTAAAGAGCAGGCAGTAACAGAGAGGTATGGTAAAGAAAAGGCAAGCAGGTAAGGGCAGAGCAGTAGTGGTGTGGAAAAATATGGGATTCTGTATGAGGGAGGACTGAACCACAGGGAGAGAGGGAAAAAACCCAATGAAATAATAAAGGGTTTAACTGTAGGATCTCAGCAAACAAGCATCAGTCTCAGTACCCATGAAAATCTCCTTCCCTTTGGAAGAAACATGCATAGTGACAGTAGGTAGGTAAAGGTAACTGCTTCTCTGTGGTAGGGTTGGTATCACAAGCAGAACACACACTCACCTGAGGCATGGAGGGGGGTCCTTTTGGTGACATTGTCTTTTACAGTGACAGAAGCACCCTGGCTGATGAGAGCTTCTACACACTCTGCATGTCCTTTAAACGCAGCCAAGTCCAAAGCAGTGCGTCCCTTTTCATCCTTAATATCCAGATCTACCAGAGATTGGAGAAGAACCTCCAAGGCTTGATGATGACCATTATAGGCCTAGAAGTATGAAATGCGTCATGTAAAGAACACAACTCCTGTTTTTCAAAGGCCTTTCACAAAAATTGTGAATAAAATCCATCCCTGTCAGTATCTTCTAAACACAGAATAGAAATCACAGGGTTTTCTTGGTTCCTTATCACTCTCTGTTCAACTTGAAAGGATTTTCCCAAATTACACAGCCAAGAAGAAACGAAAGAATTCCTAGTGTTTAGGGAAACAAATTATGGTTCTTGGTTTTCTCTAACCTTCTAGTACAACCCAAGGTGAGGAGTTTCAGGCAGTAATATGCCAATTCAGCACAGGTCAATCAACAATTCATTTTTCACATTCTACAGTATCTGTCAGGGAAATATTTGCTTCAAAAACTAGATTCACTGGAGTGATGGGGCACAGCCCTGAGAAAATCTGCTCTAGCCAATTCTGCTTTTACCATGGAGCTGGAACTCAACCTCCAGAGTCCATGTCCACCTCCACTATTCTGTGATTCTGCACAAGAAACTGGGAAGAGAGACCAGGAATCTTGAGCTCCTGGGAGAGGGGAACTGTTGTGGTCTGAGGCTACAAGTGCTGGATCCTGTTGTGATATCAGTTTCTGCTGTAGCACTCTCACAGGACGCTGCTGGGGTTTAAAATCACACTTTCCTACACCATGGTGTGTACCATACAGTTTTCTGCACTGCACATCTCCACGAGAACACCAGAGTACCCCATTCCATGATCAAAGCCATAGGCTCAAGCTCTGCCCCCATATTTATAAACTAGTTCTAAATAACAGTTGCAAATTTTTATTTAATTTCACTTCAGTGTCTGTGTCATCTTCTTACCTGAGTGTTAGAGCCAGGAAGAATCAACAGCTTCAACTGCCAAAAACTTAATTAACAATTCCAGCCCAGAACCTGGTTTTGTTACATCTAGGCCTACATCCCTTCCCACCTTTTTCAAAACAAGTCTTTGGTTAAACATGCTTCAAAGACAGAGATTAAGGAATTATTCTAGAAGATACTGATCAAACGCTTTACAAGTCTCTTTACTTACAGCTAAATGCAAAGGACTTTTGGTAGCTGCAGAATCAGATTCCTCAAACATGTTGTTGGTTTTTTCCAGAAGCTGGAGATAAAAAAAAAAAGAAAAGGACAGTCTTAAAATATTTTTACATGAGACGGGATAAGTTCTCATGGACCATAAATCTATAAATCAGCAAAAATATATTTTAGCTGCAATGAGTATTGAAGGATTGCAAAGTGTTTCAAGCTTTTCTGCACAGGGTAAAGCTATAAAACTAGTTTAAAAGCTTGACACGAACATCCTTACCCTGATTAATTAGTCTGCATGAAATCCTAGGGCCTGCTTGGGTGAGAAAGGAGCCCTCAAAGAAAGGATTTGTGGAGTAAAGCCCTCAGTAAGCTTACATTGGAGAAAGAGCAGTTTCAGGACTATACAGCATATGCAAGCCATGTCTGATACAGTGTTTTGGATAATTCTGACACATAATTAGCACTGGGAATAATTATAACTGAGCTGTGAATCATTCAGTCAATTTTATAATTTATCAGAGAAGAATCTGCTCCTATAATGACAGTCTTCCAAAATACAACACATTCTTGAACTCTTACAAACATCTAGTAACACACATCAGTTTTATATGATCCTCTTCATTTCAAGGGACCCCAAAGCATTTTAAGGCTCAAAGCCAAGGGCACTTCCACCCGTCTAGAAGGGGCAGCTATGGATTAGCACCACTCCACAATATAAACCCTGACAGCTTATCCAAGTGAGGCTGCAAAGAAAATCATAGACAGTGTCAACCACAATATTGACAACTGGACATATAAAGCCATTTCATTTATTTGTGTATTTTGTGCCTAGTAATATGTCAAGAGTGGGAAAGAGGTGTTGATAAAAGTACCAGTCATAAGCAAGTGGGTGTGTTTATTAACAGGTAATACAAATTTTAACATTTCCCTACAGCTAAGGGGAAGGGGAGAAAAAAAAATTAAGTCCCCAACCAGTTTCTTGGTAGGTTTGGGGCAAAGTTAAGAAACACATTTGGTGTTACCATGTGGAACCACCTCCAGTTAAAATACTGTTCTTCACTTATATAAGAGAGCTATAAGCAGGATGAATCAGTAGCCAGCTCTGAATACATCTGATTTTCTCCATCATGTAAACAAACTAAAAACGTCCTAGCAAACAAACCCAAGCACTAAGCTCACTCCTTGGCCTACCTAATACTGGCCTTTACTTTGAGTCCATGAGGCCAGCACGGCAGACTAATTTAATCAGTTTTAATTACGTTCATCATCACCTGCTGAAATTCCAGGATCAAAATTGTAACAGAGAAATACTTCCCTTCACCTGTCAGAAGACTCCAAAAGACTCCTGGAACAAGGCTGATAATTGCCTCTCAAGTAGATGAAAAAACCACACAGAAAATTGATAAAATTAAGGCTCTAGAGGCACAGATTGTGGGATTGGAGAGCCCTTGACAAAAGGCATCTCCATGGCTTGGAGTCAAAGCAGTTTAGGCTGATGCAGACTGGGCTTAATGAGCTTATTAGTCATAAGGCTGAATGTCTCCATCATGAAGTCAAGCGTAAACAAGAATTTGATGGCAAAACTGGTAGCTCTCAGAAACAGAGACATACAGTGCAAGAAGAGAAATTATAAAGGAGAACAAGAAGAGGAAGATTAAAAAACACAGCATTAATAATGTTTTTGGATTTCCTTGTCAAGCTCAGCTTTCTAACAATTAACACTAAGTCACCTGAGGGCTAAACAGCATGCACAAAGAGACAAAAAGTACCAGGTCCAAGTTACCAAGAAATTCTCCAGTTTCACTAGTTTTTCATCAGCTTTTTAAAAGATGAATTTATGGCTCAAAATCATTTGCCCTGGCAGGCATGGAAGCTTAAATGCCCAGACCCTGCAGAGCAACCCCAGTGTGTGTGCTGTGCTGATCACACCTGCCTGTGGAGCTGGCCAAGGCACTGCCCTACAGACAGACACATAAGTGTGAATGAATAACAGCTTATGGCTACTGGTGGCTGAATGAAGAATGTTCCAGCACATTGGATTTCTTTTGTGCCTTTGAAATGATACCTTTCAGCTGATCACATTTCTATCTATTGACTGCCACAGATTTGAAGCAAATGTCAGAATTGTGCAAAGACACTGCAAGTGGAATTGATGGGCACTCTGCTCTGTGGTTGGGTTAGAACTTTTTCAAAGACAAGGCTACCCTCACTTTCCTTCTGCCTCTTGGAAATTTCCAGCATGACCCCTTCACTTCCCAGAACAGCACTATTTAATACTGTACGTAATCATTTTGTGGAGTCCTCTTCAGTCTCAGAAACAGGAACGTGAATGCTTTGGGAGGGAGACGCAGACAAAGTAAGATAAAACATGTCAATTATTCAGTTCTATTCCTACAAACTAACAGCACTACAAGGTTGCTATTATAAACTATCTTTTCTCCCCCAGTTCAGCATGAAGATTAATAACTTCTACAGTTCTCACCACTTTATTTGTGCAGTGAGGATATTTACAGGAGTTAGAGGATTTACAGCTTGATTTTATTCTGTGGCTATAATAAATGACTACATGGCATACATTATATGGTGTGGGTTCCCCCTCTTCATTTTTTGGGTAGTTCAGATATGCCAGTTAATGAGTCATGATACTTCATATGATTGTTCTCATAGACTGTAATATATTCTAAAATTCAGCTCTGGTTTATAAAAAAAGAAAAGCAGCTCATTGGAGCATCTCAGTAATTTAAAGTTACCGTTAGGCAGAACAGAAGCCAATATTTCCACCATGCATAAAAGGTTTAAGCTACACTTTTAAAAGGAAGAGTCAAAAGAAACTTCAAACCACTGTAACAATGGGTCCTATCTCAAATCCTAAAAGAGGAGAGGCTGTGTGATCCTGTTTGAGCCATCATGCCCAGGCACCTCTAGGCACAGCCACTTAAACGCACTCCTGAGAGATAAAATGACTTTTCTTTCAGAGTTTTACTATTTTAGTAAGACAATTTCAACATTCCAACACACAGACTTCCAGTACTGTTCATGAACTTCTGCACTTTGGTGCTATTAATGCTAATTGTAAAATGGCAAAACATTAGATTAAATGTGTATATTCTAGAAATGGCCTTTACTCTGAAAGGTTGTTAATCAAACAGTGTTCAGAAATTCTCACACATGTAAAGAGCTGATCAAAAGGCAATTAAGACAAAATTTTAATTTGAACACTGCTCTTCTGCAATTATTATGTAGCAATGCAGCTTATCACTTACAAGGTCATTCAGAAGTGGCAACTAGTAATGATTTTTAATGTCACTTTCAGAACTGAATAAAAATATATCACCTAGATGTCACTTTGCATCTCATCTTTCCTGATAAATTGCAACAGATAATTGTCTCTACTGGGAGAAAACATACTAGTAGCAGCTTCTTTTAAATAAAGCCTTTTCCAGCAAGTAGCAAGCACAAGATTGAAAACTCTCATCAGTTGTTTCTGATGATATAGAAAAGAGTGAAAAAATTAACTTTTGTACTACTTTATACCAGGGAAGCACATTTTTAAATCTCAGAATTGTTCCTGTTTGAATAATTCAAAGGTAAAGGGGTAAAACATTATCCTCAGAGGAACAAGCAATCCTGTAAGCTCTCTCCATATTCATAAATACGAATGCTCAAATTATTTTAATTTGATCAGGTTAAAACCAATATACATCCTTAAGCCAGTGACTGATGTTTTCTTAAGATCAGGCTTTAAAAATCAGATTAATCAATATTTACATCAGTTTCACTCATGTGCATAGCTTATGGGTGCAGTTAAAATAACGTATGCAAGAAGTAGTCTCAGAAGAGCTTAGGTAGGCTGAGCCTGAAGACATTTATTAGTAGCTCCATGCAACTATTCCAGTACAAATTTCGAATATCCAATACTAGAACAGTCACCACCATGCAAACAGGACACTCACCTGGCATATGAGAGAACAATGCTCAAGTCTTGAAACATATCTAAATCTGAAAACTCGAGCAGACCTCCAGGCTGTTCTCACCTGGGGCACTGATCTTCTGTTGCAGCTCTTTCACTTCATACAAAGTTGCTTCATATTAAGCCATACTCAGTGGGTCATAAGACAGGAGATTCCTACCCAGTGAGTATTTTACATGATGGAGGACAGCTCCAAATGAGAGCAAGAGATCCCACCCAGTACCAGCCAGCATAATATGGTGATCTCTTCTTGGGATGTAGAAGTCCAATTTCTTTGTCAGTCAGAGCAGAGATTTGACCCTGGGACTTCACCATTCAAACTGTATATATCATGTTTCCTTCTGGCCAGAAATTCTACTTCAGACATTCTTTAAAGCCTCATACTTCACTTTAAGGACCCTCTTAGCCAATGAAACTTTTGCAAATTATACAGTTGTGTGGAAGGTATAGGAAGGCCTATATCTAGAGAAAGAGTTATCCTTAAAAATTTCCTCTTTAGATAGAAAATTTGACTGCTGGTGACATACAGTGACAGTCAATTTTAAAATGTGCATTTCAATGTTATTTTTGCTACTCTGCTCTCATTTGAGCCTCTGCTCTGTAATACACACAAGTGCTCTTTAAATTCAGGCTCACTTGAAGCTGTGTAATTTACATTTCTCCTCTGAACCACTTTGGAATTGGCCACAAACTTCCAGAAAACAGACAAGTGTTGGTTCCATTTCACATTACCAAATGCAAAGTTACTTTAACATCCAGGAAAGTGTCATGCCAGTCAGGTACGTGCACTGGACTCACAACTCCTAAGACTGGCTGAGGACAAGCAACAGACTTGAGCAAAGCTTGAGCCTGGAAGCAACAGGAAGAAGGAAATCCAATGGAAGCAAAGGCAGCACACATGCAATTTCTTGAAGTACATGGCATGCTAGTTAACAGTTGTGCTTCTTCCTCAGCCTTTATCAGAGTGAATACAAAGATTTGCAAAATACTAAGAAGTTTAAATAAAAACAAAAATACACAACATGCAATCGTTTTTCATTTACTCACTATATCCAATGGAGTTTTGCTTCCAATCTAATTAAAAATGTCAATTAGAATAATTAAAGACAGAAGTATTCAAGTGTAATGGTAATCTGCAAGTGTTTCTTGTTTTTTTGTTTCCTTTTCCCTGTACAACAACTGCATTGCAAGCAGTGCATGAACAGAATCATAACCCAAGGCCTGGCCCTGTGCCCCATCCCTACCCTGTTCACCCCCAGAGCAAACCCCCCTGCAGCAGTGAGGCTACAGCCACTGTGCGTGGGTAGCAGGTGCATTACAGGGCAAAGAGGAGAATAATGAGCCCCTTTAAGATCAAACAGATCTACAGATACAAAGCACACACTGTGGGAGACTTTGCTTAATGAAGGTAGATTGCTTCGTCAACCTACCAGACTAATTAACCAGTGTTAGTTTGTGTTTGAAAGTCTGCTCATGCAGGCAAACATCTTGCCTTGGACAAATAAACCTGATTATACCCCTAAAATCCCAACCACCACAGCTCTTTCTGAGCTGTATAGTCTACAGCAATGCAACATGCCATGACCAAGTGTCCTTTTCCTTGGATTCAGTAGATTTGAGGGAGTCACATGTTCTTCCCACATTTACATTTAAACACCACACACACAGATACACAGACAGGTATTTAAGACAACTCTACAAAGTGAAGGAAAAATGTTTCCTGTAGTTCTGCAATGGCCTTGTTCTCTGTCAGAAGACAGCAGATGTAAGTGCCTTGTTCTCCACCCCGGGAAAATAAAAATATAGACTAAAAAAAGATAAGGTCTCTCAGAGAGACAGAAACTAAACCCCTGAGATGCTCAGCAATACTCTATCCTACAAGCCAAAGTGCAAGCAGGGTGCTAGAGCACTCATTGAGTTCCTAAGCAGCATTAGCTTTCCAGAACACATTTTTAGAATCAAAATTATCTAGTTTCCGAAACATAATACCTAAGCCAGATTGTACCAGTATAAGCTAATATATATCAGTGTATCTAGCATATATAGGCTTCTATTGATCATTTAACCACTGGGTACATACTGCACAAATGCTGACATCCAAACTTAAGTAATCATCTCAGTCCACCATGATTTGGGGGATTCTAAAACTGACAGACAAATTAGGTTTATTAAAGTTATTTTTGAGCATTAAGCTTCTATGTTCTTCTCCTTTTTACAAACACTTCAGTTAATGACACTGCACTTCTCTGCTAAAAAAGGAGCTTCCATGTAGTAACAGCTCTCATAGACATAGGTACAAAGTAATTCACCACACAAAACACTATTGCCCCTGGTTTCAGACAAAATGCTCCCTTTAAGAAAGAGGGTGTTGGTTGTGGAGACAGACAGGCACTTTTGAAAGAGAAAACCCAGAATGCATCCCCTGAATAAAGAGATCTGGGTCAGGACGAGGCCTAAGGGCTGCCACTGGACAAGCACCAGAGCCAGACCCCCATGTGGCAAAAAGCTTTTAACACCTATCCCAACCACGCTTGTGATTCACTCATCACTAATTACCAGCACGCTGCTCTCAGAGGGATGAATGAACAAATTCTTGTTGATACAAGACATAGATAATGAGCAGCATCCACATGGAAGACCTGTGGGGTCTGTGATTTCAATTTCCCACAGGTTAAGGCCCCAAGTGTTCGAAGGCATGGTGTAACTATCCTGCAGCACCAAGAGCTGGGCTGATGGAAGGGACTGCTCTGCCAAAACACCCTCCTGCTACTCCCCTTGTCCCTGACACACACAGCTCTGCTGTCACCTGCTTCAGGCAGGCAGAGGGTTGCCTTTGCTTTTGGACACGGCTGTTGGTTAAACCACGCTCTCCTTCCAGCCTCAAAGGAATCAGCCCCTGTGCCAATTCAATCTCTATTAGTCAGAGTGAATTTCATTTGCTGATAGAATAAAGAGAAGAAAAAATAACCATCAGAGATTTCACTACCGAAGACAGGCATTTAATTCTGTTTGCCCTAGCATTGCACAGAAACCTATTTTTATCAGCACAAAGTGCTTGACTGCCTCTCCACACAGAATTTTAATGTGAAATTACAACTTAAATTCCACTCTTCTCACACCAATAAAGATTTTGTGATGAGATCATTTCAATGAAACAAAAACCACCATATTTTTCTTTTTTTTTTAAAGTACTTTGGTGATGTGATCAGTTCTAAATTACCAGCTCATAGTCATGACTAATATCCCTGGCTGCTGAACACCAAAGTCAGACCCAATCTAAACAAACCCGAGGTTATTTTTAGAAGCAGGAAGGCAGATGGGAGTTTCAGTTGCTTGTGAGCACACATGGCCACCGTTCAGCCTTTGTCAATGGCTCCTTACAGATGGAGAAAGAATTGAAGAATCTGCTTCCACTCATCTCTTTTTAGCAACATCACATCATTCATTGCAAGGCAACTACCCCACTAATATCCCAGACAGCCGAAAGGTCCTCCAGAAAACAAGCTTTTGTTGCTGGGCTCTGTGGTTGGAACACACAAGCACAAATTTTATTTATTTGGGTCAACGGATATGACCTTTTCACTCTTAATCTTTATTTCTCATAATACCTCTGCTCTTCCCACAGAGAAATGTAGTGAAGTTCTGGTCAAGGTATTGGGCTGAAAAAATGAAACATGTTTTCATAGATAAACAAACCGTTCCTAAACTGCACTCAAAGGTGTAAATACTTTATAACACTGAGAAGTTATGGTGCCTAAAGAACAAACCAAATTCCCTAGTGAGGGAAACTCCACTGGATGCTGCATATTCTTCTTGGGACTTACTTTTGAAAGTGAACACTTACTTAGAAATAAACTCTTCTAGATACCTGTTATAAAAACCAGGGTGAAGAGGGGAAATAAAAATTAATCTTACAAGGTCCTTGATAAACTTAATGCATTCTGGAACACCAAAATAATTTCCTAACATTTGCTGAAGTTCAGAATTGTGCATGTAGAGAAATACTAGTAATCATTACTCACAGCAAAACAAGATTATTGTTGCACCCACCTTGGTGGGGTTTTTGACCAGAATTAAAGCTCTTTCCTCTAACAAGTTTTAGGCCCATAAGGAACTGTCTTATTCTAGTAAAGATAATTCCTAGATATTTTCATGTATGAGCTATCAAAGATGAACCAAACATATTTACCCAGGGGATAAAACAGTAAAATAAAAGTTAATCTGGCACTGAAAAATAACAGTCTTATTGCAATAATCATTCTTGAGAATATCTTCTTCAGGTTGGAAAGGACTGCTAATAATTTATAAGGAATATTCCCTATGTCAGAGTTCCTGTGATAAAGATTAGTGGTTCAAAGGTAGTGTGTTTAAGAAAGACATCAGTGGATCTCGTTATTGCATGTGTGAAAACAAAATAAAAAATCTCCTTGCCCATGTACAGCTGTATTTCCATTGGAATTAGGGCTGCTGGGCTCCCACTGCTCCTTGAGCAAGAGCAATACAAATATTAAGAATCTAATTTCCCTTTTCATTGGCACTGAAGAAAAACAAGAAAAATGTATTTCCTAATACAGCAACAAAACCTGCCAAGTACCCCTCAGTCAGAGCCAGCTGTCCTTGTGTACCTGCTCTCCACACAAACCCATCATCTCAACATGCAGTTCCCTGGAAATGGCAGCTGGAATTGGCACTGCACCACTCCTGAGGAGAGTCTTGTGCAGCTCCGCACAGAGAAACAAGGCATAGTGTGCTGCCCATTTGCCTTGTCTCTGTTGGTTTGGTGTTCAAAACAGACAAACACAAGGTTTGAAGACTAAGATGGCATTTCCTGACTTACTGTTCTTTGTGCTATGTGGAAAAGAAGGGGCCTCCAGCTACAAGTCTTGCCTAGAAGCAACAAAGCTTTCCTGGATGCTTTGTCTAAGAGTAACGAGAGCAGTCGATGTACTCTGGTTAACCCCTTAACCAGAACTCAAGATCACGGCTCGTGATGGAGTCCTTGTTGTAATTCTACCACAGACAGCACAACAAACTGTGATGAAGCCACCAGTCAACTTCACAAGACAGCAAAGCTGCTTTCCATCTGCACCACATGAATATCTAGACACAGCCTTCAAAGAGCCATGAATAACCCTAACTCTGTCAGAACCCGTTTGGTTGCATTATGGGATGGCCATGTCTATAGATGACACTATCAGAAGCAGCACAGGAATCAACAACTGGCTTAACACCTGGGAGTCTCATGTTGAAATAAGTGAATAAACTTCAGCACAAGGATGCTTTCCCATTCCATGCACGCAGAACTATTACCTTGGCTACTCAAGAATCTGCTTTCAGCCCTTTTGCCATCCTGAATTCTAGCATTGCAAAGAAATCAGTGGAATCGTGGTTCCTGTATCAGTTACTTAGGCAGCATTATCAAATATAAAGTTCCTAAACTTAGGACTTGGTAACTCACTACAACAAAACTGAATCACCACCTTCTGACAGCAGATGCAAAGGTGACAGGTCCTCGTCCTACTGTCGGATGAGCACAAATGCTTTGTGACACATTTAGCCTTTGTATTCCAGAGAGAAAATTAGATGCTTGTCAGCCTTTAAAACACCAATTCCAACATCTTGGTCCCCCCGAGACTTTCAGGTTGAAAGCCTAGTACAGAACAGTAGTCATGTGGCTGCAGAAGACTGAAATTCATAGCACTTTTCCACTGAATAGCTGTGTGACTAACCCTGTAAAAGATGCTTGACCTGGGGTTTCCAGACTGCAGCTATAGTCACAAATACAGGAAGACTCAAATGGAAAAACATGGAACTTTTCTGTACAAATATAGAACATTTGCTGCACAGCTGTCTCTGGCCCAGAGTTTGCATTTCACCCTCCAGAATGAAAAGAAAATGCAACACCTCTGCTATGCACTGCATTCCCAGATCTTCCTTTGGTCTGTCAAGCCTAAGCAACACCAGGATTCGATAGCAGGTCACTGTCTGCAACCAATATGTTGCCAGAAAATGTGCACAGCAACAAGTAAAAGAACAGAGAGGATACCTTGCTCTGTGCCTGATCCACGCCTGACAGCACACAGGGACGAGGATATGGAGGCTGAAGGAGAATCCCCCAGTGGAGATGCTTCTGTGGAGGTCTCTGCTTGTACAAGTGATGCAGGAATGTGGTGATGAGACAAGGGTAAGGCTGCACTGCACGTTGCTGTGGCCATACATGCATAGGCTTGCACACAGCATAGAAGAGACTCCTTTCTCCCAGAACATTTGCTTTTGTTCCAGGTGGAGGTCAGGCTCAGCAGAAAACCCATCCATCCCCCCAGGCAGAGTCACCAGAGATCAGCACTAGGAGAAGGCTCCAAACAAACCAAGGCCAAATGCAGTGCCACAAGCAACAAAGGAGCAGGGATATTTTAAGTGTCCTAAATATTTATTCTTGCAGCTGGGAGCTAAAAAGACTTAACATCCCACATGAAATTCTGACCCCGGCCTGCCCTGCCATAATTACTGCCCAAGGTTTCCAAGCTCTGGGACCCTGCTGCAGGCCAGCTGCAGCGTTTTCCTGTGGTGGCACACGTGGAGTGAAAGCAGCATGTGCTGTGCAGAGAGCTCTTTCTCAATAATTTAACACGACTCTTCAACACATAAAGAAAGAACCAAACAACATAACACTAAACAGCACACAGTGTTCTTATTAAAGCATGAATATCTATAAGTAGAGCCTTATTTTTTAAAGAAATTAAAGTCCACCTATGTGTGATGACCCTGGATATCAAGCAGTTCAGTTAACACCCATCTTCATGACACTTACTTGTACAAGGCACAGGCATCTATAAATCCACACTATACATCTCCCCAACACAATGTTTGGCTAAACATTTTTGGCTTTTAATGAGAGGCATTTTCTAATCACTTAGGCCAAGAATAGTAAAAAACAAACTAAAAAAAAACAAAGGAAAAAAGAAAACCATCAAGATTAACTAGGCTAATCTTGATTATGTTACCTTTATCAATGCTACTACTATTCCACTGGAAGCAAAAGAGAAATTGCATGTATGCACCTGGTAAAAGCTATTTACTCTCTCAGTTTGCAGGTCAGATAAAGGGCCAGGTAAATAAGGCACATTCTCTGTCACGTATTGGGAACTGTCCCTTACCACTGGCACATACACATACACTGGAAATATTTTGATCACAGTTAGAAATAATTTGTGCATACACAGACTCCACTCAAAGACAACACTTAAGTACAAGCTTGTTGAATAAGGACTGGATTATCAAAATTAACATGTTTTTAAGGTACATTTGGGTGCATATATTTGAGTTTATTGCAGTTTTCCCCAGATTTCTGCATAAGCAAAGAACTCCATAGTAGCCATCAGGGGAGTTCACAGTATCAGCATTTGCACATCTCTACCAGCAGGCAGAGCCTTCTGACACTGAGCACTCACCAGCTCCAGGCATTGCCGGTGCCCATATGCAGCAGCGTAATGCACAGTGTTGTACCCCTCTTTGTCCTGGATGGATGGATTGGCATCGTTCTGCAGCAGGAACTCCAGACACCTGTGGACAATTCACTGGGGTAAATGGGAGCTCACAAGGTTTAACAGACTCTTTCCTCACCGCAAATGGAGGTGGCACTGAAAACTGGCAGTTGTTAATTCTGAATTTCTAGCAGCACCTCAAACCACTGTTCACCAGTAGCTCCTCACATTCACCAATGTTTTAAACAGAAAATGTCCACTCATCTTTGAAGATCAGGCTCCTAAAAAAATCTTCCACCTAACTCTTGTGCCTACTCTAGATTACAAAAATTATTTTCTACTACAAGGCCTGAAAGAAAACTACAGAATTCTGATCAATAATTTAAACAGCCTAGAACTGCTGCTACTCAGATAAAAACCTTTATATCAAACCATGGGCCTCCAAACATACACATGGCAGGATGGAGAACAAAGACTAAACAGAGCTGATTTGCTGACATGTCCATCCATGAATATATTTTCTTTGTTGGCTTTTTTTTAATTATGTTTTTCAAAAGATCTCTTTTGTTCTTTATAGCTCTTGCCACTTTCTCTTAGACCATCAAGATACCATCATTATGTTGTGAGTACTTTCTTCCATAGCCTGCAATCTGTAATGAACACAAGGCTGTCATATGAAAAAGGGGATCCTTTTCTTTAAAAAAATCATTAAGCAGGTAAATTAAAAATGTTAATTCCAGTGAATGTAATGAGAAAGCCATTGGCTACTTCTTTTTGCAACATACACACTATGTTGTGCATAATACTAAAGACAGTGCATGATACTAAAAAACTATAAATTTGCTGAAGCTGCGCAGCTTCCGTAAGAGACGGCAACAAGCACAGAAACAGAAATATTAAGCAATATGTGCACAAAGAAGAGCGTGGAGCATTTTATTTTAGGTGAGCCCTCAGTGAAGCCAAGCATTGTGTTTAGCAGAGCAAAGAACGAGCAAGAGCAGAGCGCAAAACTGCAACCCAAAGCAGTGGCATTCTCCAGAAATGACACCTAACTGCTTTTTTGACACCAAACTTACAATGCAGCTTCTTTTTCCTTCATCTCAGTGGTTCTTTCAAGTTCTTCAGCATTTTCATGGGAGTTACCTAAAATATTCTTTCTTCTTAGCACAGAGGACAGAAAAATGCAACTTATTTTCAAAATACCATACCGGTGATTTTTTCGCAGTCTGCCACCCATCCCCAGTCTCATCTTCAAGGAGCTCATCTCCTCCAGCCAACAATAAGAGTTATACAAGTTAAACGAGTGTGTTGCATATGTCTGCAGTTAGTAAGTTTGGCAAGCTATAGAGACAACTATAACGTGGTAGTTTATTGTCCCACAAGTAAATGCCAGAAGGAAAAAAAAGAAAAACCTGTTTTTTATCAGATACAGTTTGATCACCACTTTCTAGAATCCTTCTGTTTCTCCCACAGAAACGTTGTGCGTGTTTTTCCTTTCCATAGAGTAACTCAGGATTACCACAACTTGCTTCTTCCTACAATAACTTGCCAGTTCTTCTCTAGCATTTAGGATTTAGAAGAACTTTAATCACTGATACTAAATCAGTCTATCTTGAATCTGCATTAGCTGACTCTTCTCCCTTTCTGTCAAATATCTTGGCAACACTGTGTGATCTCCTGGTCAGGTTCTTCAGATTCTGAGGGAAATTCTGAAGGAGCTCAGTGTGTCACCATATTCCTGCATCCCAAATGGGATGGCTTCCCAACTGGGTGCGTGGCTGGCAGAGGACTATGAGTTTTGATCTTACAATCTTGTCATTACCATCTTTGTTGGCCAGCAAGGCTAACACAGAGCACGTTTACAATCTGCCATCATCATGTACTTGAAAGGTTGGTAGAAAGACAGTGTGCTAATTTTCATCCTAATATAGCACACAAATTTCCAACCCTACCCTGCACAAGGCAAACCAGTACATTTTTCTTTAATATGCCATTTCCCATTTGTAATATCAAGATTTGACATTCTTCATGAGGGTGCTACCAGTAATGAGTTGTTTAAAAACACAGGGTCTGTCTGTTGCCCATTGACTCAGAGAAAACTTAATTATTAATAAAATAACTCCCCTGAATATTAACATAAGCTCATAGACAGTATTCCTGTGCTATGCTGAATTCCTACTTGTATCTGCTCTCAGTTAAATAAAAATCAGTGAGATCCCAAAACCAAGACTCCCTGAAGAGAATAAGCAATGATCTAGAGAAAAAGTACATACTCAGACTCTGCAATCACCTCTTTAATGAAAATGCCATTGTGATTTCTGTTGCTGGAAAGGGTACTTTGTGAAGATTATAAGCAAGAGCAATCACCAGAATAGCTGTAACTGTAGGGCAACCTCACTGCACCAAGACTTCTCACTACTCATTACCTGCTCACATCCAAAGTTAATGACAAATAATCTTTGCACTGAGATTGCCTGACCTTGGGAGTTTTTTGACATACAGCAGAAAAAAAAATTGCTGATCTATAAAATCACAGACTGCAAATAGCATTTCATCTATGTAACAAGGCTTCTTCCAGAACATTTCAAACTGAAAAATTTACTGAGAAGACAGCATCCCCACATCTGAATCAATTTAGGTTTGTACTGTGAGGGCAAATAAATGCCATATATTCCTGTCAAAGTTTAAGAGGTGACTAAAGTAAGCTTTTTTTTTTTTAATATGAAGGATGAAAGTAAATACATCCTTAAGTTAACCAGGAGCTTGTTTAAATGCTGGAACTTCACCTACCAAGAAGAAAAAGCTGAAAAACACACACTGAATCATCATTCTTAGCACCCCAAGTAACACCTTACCCTGGTAAGACAGAATTAGAAACAGCCAGTGGTGAAAGCCTTCCTACAAGCCTGTCCCGATTTTAATGTCAAGCACAGGCCTTTGACAAGTCTGCCTCCTTCTCCCCAGCACTGTTTAGGTTTGAAGGTGATGGGGAAGACATTTTTTATATCAGTGTTATTGTAGCAAATAATGCAAAAGCTATCAAGGCTCTGATGTTGCATTCAAAACTCTACCATAGAGTTAAACCAAACTTTTCCTGCTGTGGCTTTGAGGTGGCTGCTGTTGGGGATGACAGAGATGTATTTGCACCAGAACTCACTATACAAGAAACCAAAAACTCATTCCTTAGTGTCTAGAGGAGTGAGACAGAAAAGCACGGGATGACCTAAAATTAACACAGGTTGCTCACAGCTTTAAGAGAGAACTAACAGGATAATTGAGTCTGTTTTATACACTATGTTACAAGGAAGATATTGCCAAAACATGCAACTATCTGGGCATTAAAATTGCAGTCACTAATCACAGCATTTCTAAGTTTTGCAGCTGTTCTCTCCCTTTCTCACAAGAACAACACTGCATTCTGCCAAAGGATATTCCCCAGGCCTCTCAAAAGGCAACCTGTTTGGACAGGGTGAGCATCTTTATCAGCTCTGACAGTGGAGTGAGACTGATGGTTAGATCTGTCCCATCTTTTCCAGAAATCTGTCAGAGTGCCCAGATGTCTGTAACTGCAGCCTATCTAGGAAAACCTCTCTTTCTGTTGTCTCTTGCTCCGTCCTTTCTGGTGGACTTGCAAAACAGATGTACAAAATTCTCTGAGCTTACTCTTGCGAGGAAACTACACAGAGGAAAAGAGAAAGAGAAAATGTTGCAGAAGTGTCTCAGTAGGACAGGGTGGCTGCAAAACTGTGTGTTACTTGAAAGGTAAACCGTGGAGCTGAAATGCCACATCATCTGGGGATTTGGCTTATAGTCAGAGCAACTCAGTGTGGAGTTCTGCATACATCTGAGAGGAATTCCTGTGCTAGCAGGATCGCTTTTTTGGCTCAAATAACATAGCAACATGAAGAGACTGGGATGCCTCTGATTTAGCAAAGCACCCCAATCCCACCGAGGCTTTCTTACCTGCGGTCCATGTCGGAGGCAGCAGCGTAGTGCAAAGGGGTGCGGCCCCACTCATCTGTGTCATTAATGTTGGCTCCTGTTGTCACCAGCGTCTCAATACAGTGGAAATGGCAATTTGCAGCTGCATAGTGCAGAGGTGTCCTGCAACAGAAGTGCCAGTTTGGTACCTCATAGTCCAATATACACAACCAAGGATAAAGGTAAATCTTAATTGCTACACTCCTACAGATTTTCATCAGTCAATATCAACACCTTAATTTATGGAAATTAAATAAAATATTGAGTAAATAGGAAGTTCTGGTGCTCCTATGAAGTCTAATAGGATACAGATAATCAACCTGTGTCTTACAACCAACCTATTCCGAGTGGCAGCCTCTACTGTGGCTCTACATACACGATGCTTTCTTCCAGCTGGGAGGCAGAGCACATTGTCCCTTGCAGCATCTTGCTTAGCATAGTTGAGAATCCTCTAGGAAGCACCTCAAATAGTAGCTATCCTACCATCATAACCCAGGTGTTGCCTCAGGCACATACGCACAAGAATTTAGGCAATAAGGAAAAAAGAAAACTTGTTATATTTTTAAAATAGAAACATCAAGGGGGTGGGATGGCTTTAGTGTATTTAATGAAGTCTGCACCTGTCTGTCTGGCATAAAATTGCAGCAGCAAGAGTTCTGCAGAGAGGGCCAAGCGACTTTATTTTACTGCCATTTTTCATGGAACATATGATTTCAGACTGATGTGACCTTTCTTCCTTGCCTGACAGATTCTTTCTTTTTTAAAAGAGCTTCATAATTTACCTACCTTCCACATTTGTCCTTCTTATTAAAATCTGCTCCACTGCTTTGCAAGAGTTTTATACATTCTACGTTACTGGAAAGAGAAGTAAAGAAAACAAAACATGAACAAAACAGAAGCTTACTTCTGTGTTGCCCCCTGTACCCCAAAAGGAAAAAGTTACTCTAATTATTTTTGTACTATTTGCTACGCAAAAACAGGGCACAGCCAACTACAATGTGAAATTCAATCAAATAGAAAAACAAGTTTTAAAAACACTATTTTCATTTTTCCTAGAAAACTTCAAACTTCTTTTCTTCAGAAGAGAAAAAGAAATTATTTTTTCAAAGAGAGCTCAGTAAATGTGCTCTGAATTTAGTGTGTTTGGAGATTTTCAATGGGAGCTGTAGTCTAGTGCTTTCCACTCTGAACTGGTATTTTATGAGAGAACTTTAAAAGAAAGTTGTTGCACCTAAAATGCCAGTCTAATAATGAAGGGTTGACATTTAACAAAATCCACCCCCACTCAGCAATGCATTCAACAGTAAGGACTTTGCTGAAATCCTGTTTACTTAGTGAGATACAATCACAAGAGTGACTTTTAGGTTTATTCTCATATGATTTGTGGACTATTTGATAGATTTAAGCACATCTCCAAGTGCCCTGTTGAATAAGGGTTGTAGCTGTTAAAAGTGATTGCCATATGAACACTGCATTTATACAAGAGAGGGAGAATTCACCACGTCATGGCTGTTTCTTCATCTTGTTTGAAGTCAGGTAATTTTTAATAGGAGACAAACCAGCTGAATTCTCACATCTTTTGTGATTCAATGTAAATGTATGATTCCAAGCCAGAAAATGACAAAGAAGTGCAGCACTTTCCAAGAATCTTTGTCCTTCACAGAGGCAATAAGTGACTCGTGTTGACAATCAGCTGAGCAAGCCTTTGAAGTATGTTCTTTTCCTAGCACCCATGCAACTCCCATTAATATAATGGGAGTAACAGGCATGTGTCAGGAAAAAAACTAATGCCTTTTATATATCTCCAGCTACAGGGAAAAAAAAGGATTGGATGCAATTATGCAATAGTTTGGAGTATGTTGATCTCTACTCTAAATTGCAATTGCTTAAATAACTACAGAACACTCACCACAATGTACTAAAAATAAAAACGTTTGTGATGACAATTATAGTAAGCCACTGGGAAAATACGGTTTATTTTCATGAGTTTGAAGCCTTTCCTTCTCTTTAAGACTTCCAGGATGTTTTTATTATTCTTTGAGGATGCAGCATTTTCAATGAGGTAGCATCTGAACTATATTATAATAAACTCCATCCAAGCAACTGTCATATCTCCTCTACTAATGTGAGAGAAGTATCAGGAAGAGTAATGTCATAAGAATAATAAAACAGTATTGGGATCAAATTTCTTACGGGTTTTTTGTTTGGGTTTTTGTTGTTTGGTTGGTTTTTTTGTTTTTTGGGGGTTTTTTTAGTAACAAAAACTTTGTAATATACATTTTGGTTCACTGAGAAGAAAAAGCAACATCCAGCAAAACTGCCAAGTATTTGCTCTGGATGAGCATTTCTGCTTGCTACGACCACAGAGAATTGAAGATGGGCTATAGCCAAGGCTCCATTTCAGCTGTTTTCTGAGCCATAAAGTGCTCAACAGAAGAGTCGAAACTCAGTGCTTGCCAAATGTTTAGTCCTTTTGTTCAGTTAACTCACAGCACTTCACTGACAATTATTCAGAAATATTTAAACTAACTGGTGCTACATTTACAACTTAAATTGACGTATAGCAATTTTCATTGCAATTTCTGTTTCTGGCTTCCCAGCACTTCACAGGAATGCATCACCCTGAGAGAAGGACAGCCTTTTGACTTTTCAGTTTGGAGGTTGGGTTTGGGTTGGATTTTTGTTGTTGCTTTGGTTTGTTGCTTTTTCTTTTAGAAACCTTTAAACTTGCACCTGAAAAATCGGAAGAGGGAGATGAACCACAGGCTGCAATCTGATGGGCACTGTTGTGCAGCTGCATTTTCGGACACGAGCACAGTCCAGAGGCAGGGGCCAGGAATAACTCCCCTGCCAGCTGCATCCCAGGAGCTACAGCTCCTACTCCTCACTTGCTGTGCCTTGGGAACTGATGATTTCTGCAGACTGCTGGCCCTCAGTGGCCAACAGGCAGGCCTGGGTGAGTGTGCTCAAACTGAATAGTCTTCACAGGGACATGAAAACACACAGTTTCACCCTATGCCTGAAAATCATGCTTCAAATCACAACTCAGTTCACTGCAGCAGAGGGAATCAGACCATCTCCTTTACTTTGCAAGCACACTCCTTCACGAGGGCAGTAGCAAAGGACAGCCTCAAGTGACTCAGTTTTGGCATCAGGCTGCTTTGCCTCCCTTGCACAGCAATGAATTCCCCTGGGGATGGCACAGTCAGGTTGGCTGGCACCAACCCTGCAGTGAAGCCCAACCTGAGTGGAGGCAGGTGCAGGCACAGGTACTCACCCTCCTGCAGCAGCAGCGTGGAGGCACGTTCTTCCAAAACTGTCGGGGGTGTCTATGTCAAAGCCTGCAGACAGCACGTGCTCATTACTAAACAAGGACACTATGCTATACTTTTGTCCTAGTTAAACCACAAGAAACATCGCAGAGACAGAAAAATCAGTTAGTTGGAAAGAAACAGAACGCAAGCAACTACAGTCAGAGAGGTTGTCACGGGAACGGCGAGCGGCTGCTCCGCGCTGGCAGCTCTATAAAAAGAGCTGTGAAGGTGATGAGCATCTATTTCCGCATCCAGCTCTGCACCACATCCTCTTTACAGCCATGGGACAGGCATTTATGAGGCAGATACTTATCAAGAGGACTGTGACAGCAGGACATGAGAACAGAAAACACGAAGACATGAGGAAGAACCACAGAGTCAGCCTAAACATGAATTGGGGCCATTTGTATTGTGTGTGGTTTTCAGATTGGAGAGAGGCTTCCAGGAGCATGCAAGGATATTCATCAAGATGGAAGAGGCCAAAGTTACAAGCCTAGCAGTGTTCACTCTGGTTACACTGGGCGTCTTCTCTTCCTTCCCAATCTAGTGATCAAGGCCAGAGCACACCGCATGGGGCATGTAGCTACCATTTTTCAAATTGCTTCTATATTCTACAGGATAGTTTAGGGGGAAAAGAAGTGGTAGGACATTTTACATGTTAAGTAATGAAGGAGTTTTCTAGAAAAGGCATAGGATCTGCCTTCTGATTTTTTAACTCATGGGAACTCTTGCCTGGAAAAAAAACAGAATTTGAGATTTGGCCTCTGATGAGTGCCTTTTTGAAATGGTTGCATCAGCAAGCTCCTGCTTCTTGTGCTTTGGGCTCTGGGGAGGATCTCAAGACTGCTCTCTTGACACTACACTCACACTCATTTCTCCTCTCGTGCCCACAGAGCTTCAGCCACCCTTAACTCTGTACAGATTCAGAAACGCTCTTTAGCTGTATCTGAAATACATCATCTTCAGTGAGATGTAAATACCTGTGCCAGTGCAGACCCCAAGGAGGCAATTTCTGAATTACTCCTTTGGGGAATGGAGGTGGGAAAAACCCATGAAACAAAACAGTATCTCACATTCCTACAGTTTGGAAAAGGGTCCTAAATTTCCTCCTCCCTCCTGCTGAATTAATATAAAACCTCTAAACCTGCCAGGAGGAAAGAGCTTGGGGCATGAACAGAGGATGTGAGGAGGTACCAGCGTGGCGTTAGGAAAGCCTTGCACACTCTGGTCACTGCACCACAGGGCCAAACACAGCAAGTCTTTCATTTGAATAGTTCACAACAACAAGTATAAAGGGGCTGTAAGCAGCAGACACACAACTACTCGAGCTCCAAGGACACTGCTGTGGGACTGACTTACCAGATGACAACAATTTCCTGCAGCAGTCTGAGTGAGCATTCAGTGCTGCCAAGTGTAGAGGGAACATGTTGTGGATCCCACACCTGAAAGGCACAACAGCCTCATTACACAGTGTCATGTGAAAGTGCAGGTTGTACACAGACACAGCACATCCAAAGCTCCTTCCAGAAAGGCAGCATTTTTTTATCCTTTTCTAGGAAGATTCTTCCTTGGTGCTTGCCATTATTTTTATCTGTATTTCCTTAACAGCCTTCTCAGGAGTTAAAAATACTCTGATGCAGCAAAATCTTGGCATTATGCTTTGAACAGAATGTGGCAGGAGGGTTTCTAAAAATTCAAGGCAAAGCAAAGGTAATTGAGGAAGTAAGAGAGCGGATAATGCCTGGAGTCAATTGCCCAGTGTGGGATGCACAAATTTCTGCACCAGCTACACATACAGCAACTGCCATTCGGAGATAAAAGTAAATGCCAAAATCTTCTCTATGTTATTTCTGAAGCACATTTTTTCTGCAGTTAACATCCTTTAGACAATTCTCATATGGGTCTACAAAGCCTCCCCTTCTTCCCCCTCTTTCTCTCCTGGGGTTGGCATAGCTGGTGACTCTTCACACTCTCCTTTAGCCTGCTATGTCACTGGGGTTTTTTACATGCTAAGAACTAATAATCTAATTTTCCTATTTGCTCCAGCTACTCTTCTCACACTCCCTTTCACTTTTTCCTTCATTTAACACATGACCAACCCTCTTTTCAATTACATTGTGAACTTCTCAGAGCAGACATGAAGGGTAAAAAAAAGAAAGGTAAGCACCTATCATTAGGCTAAATCTCTATCAGGCAACCACATTTTAAAAAAGCTGAGCACTCAGCAACTTTAATTAATATCAGCAAAACATCCCAATTCAGTCCCTAGGCATGCCACTGCTTACTGTCTTAGAATACTTTGGGGTTTGGAGATGTTGGTGTCTGTCATTCAGCATTGCTCTGTGTAAAGCATTTTGTTATTCTAGAACTATTATCCTACTGGCTGGTCTCCAAGTGCACATAAACACAGAGCCTCTGAACCCAACTAGCTCAACAAGATTATCATCTACTTCCTGCTTCAGCAGATAGTCTTTTTTTTAAATTACAAACTCTAGAACAGCAGATAGATTCATATCAGTCCTTCATTACTGCAAGACAATTGGTGGATGCAAAAGTATGATCAGCTCATGGAAGAGGATTTCAGATACAGACCCGAAGACAAAGGAACTTGTGTTTCTTCAAGACTTGCCATAAATCACAATTACTTACAAAGTTTTAGACAAAAATTAATGTGGATGTTTATAAAGATATCTTGCTTTCTCAAACGTTTTATACAAAAATGTATTTAACTAATTTGGGTTTGTTTTTAAAAAACTTATTCTTTCCAGTATCCATAGGCCCATCCTTCCTGGGTCCTCACATTAAATGTGTCCTCCTTGCTGCTTCACTACACTGAGGAGTGACTTGTGGTGCGGTACAAATTTTAATTTTGCCAAAGTCAGCATGTACATCTTAAGGCAAATCTATTAAGAGACAACCCAACACCCTGTTCTTTGAGGAAAACAGTGCAAGCCTCACCAAGCTGCTACATCTGTACAAACAGTTTGCATTTTCTAGCTGTGGATTCATTTATTTAAGGCGACATTGGACATTCTGTACTGCTGGGCTTCTTCCTATACCTATTTCCCTCCATCTCCTCCTCCTCCAACTAGTTATCTAACACAATGTCATTTATCTTTTAGGTCAAGATTTCCACCCAGCACGTTTTGGTTGCCTTCCATCAAAAACCACTATCTGCACATCTGCTAACCAGTGTCCCACTTCTACAGTGCAGGTCCCTCTGGTTCCCCCCATCACTTTCTCCTCCAAATGCAGTTACCTCAAAGACTGACTGAGCTGCCTGCAGTTGTTGCTGACAGCACTGCAGAATACTCTTTTCTAAGCCCATTCAAGGAGCTCAGCCAGATTTATTTACATGCAGCACATATGAAAGCACATTTAGCACAGACAGTAGCATCATTTTGATCTGTCTGGTATCTCTGAGCCAACTTCTTATTTCACTTATTTCTGCTACTGGAAAAAGTATTTTATTTGATCAATGTTCCAGTCACCCAACTGTGAAATAGAAATTTCTAACTGGATAACTCTGATTCCAAGAGTGGGCTATCCCACTGAATTGCATTTCCCCTTAAACTCTCAAGATAACAAACTGAGACAGACTGTACTGGAGAGAGAGAGAGGAAAAACATACACATCTATGTAGACACTGAGATCTTCATGCTGGCTATATTAATAAAATCCAGTGACATTAGCTGAAGCCTGTGGAATTTCATTATCCATGCCAACTGAAGAGCAGTCCCACCTTCTGAGTTTGTGTGGTGACAGTTGTACTTGACAGAGGAGTAGGGCAAATGTGTCGCTTTCTTAAATATCATCAAGCAAAAAATACTGAGAGTTGCAAGTATCTTCAAAATTAAAACCAGTTCATTTGCATTTGAAAGCAGGTCTTTCTAACTAGGTAAGTCAGGAGAAATCACTGATTTGTAGGGCAGGTTGTAGGTAGAAGACAAATTATATTTTGGAGACATGCAGAGGTAACTGCCAAAACCCTACATTCATGAAATCAGTTGCTGCTATTAAACACCTCGTGGAGATGTCCCTCATGGCATTGCTTTACCCTGATCTCATATCCCTTTGTGTTCAGGTGTGCTGTTTTCTTTTGACAGATTGTAAGAACCTGAACATAACTAAACAATACTCAAGTATTAATAATCAAGCACATGCCAACATTTGAGTTGAGAATATTAATCAAATTGTGGGTGCAGTCTTGATGCACGTGCAAGAGAAAAAAAAAGCCACAAGAAAAAATGGAATTGAAGCAGAAAGCACTAAGAATATATAGAAATGGGCCTAATTTCAACTCCTTGTCCTTCTATTCAAAAAATACTGCCAAATTTGCTAATTCAGATAAAAGCAGCCCTATTATTTCAGCCACATGAATATCACAAATCATGTAACATCAAGACAGACTCTAGTTAAACTGAGATCAGAAATACTTTCTAACAACTGCTTTGCAATACTGCATTTATTAATTATCCTATGTCATACCAAAAGGTACAAAAGAATAGTCACCAGCTATGAAATGTCACTGAACATTAGGCTGATTTATATACTTGGGAATGTACACAGGATTCCCTTGGAAAGCATCTGAATTTTTTTCAGTTAAGTTTCCTATGTCAACTCATTGCTATCAACTTTCTGGAATAACTGTGATCAAGATGCACTTTATTTATATGTACTTCATGTACATTAATACCACACTGTGCCACATCAATGCTTCAGGAAAGAGGCAATACTTGCACTACTTGTAATCTTGTAGTTGGGCACAATGAGAACTCAGCTGAGTTTTCTTCCCCTCCACACTTCCCAGTTGCTCATATTTTAGTCCCACACCACCCACTGAAGTACAATACATTTATGCTCATCCATTTTAACCTTCCCACTTCAGAACCTGAGGAGCAACTGCGTTTCCAGGCATCAGACATAATGCTTGGCCATTAGAAGCAGCTCCACGCAGCCACCTACTTGGCAGTGTCGGCTCCGCTGGTTATGAGGGTGTTAATCAGGAGCTCATGTCCGTATCTGGCAGCCACGTGCAAAGGGGTGTTCCCATCCTTATCAACACAGTCGATCTCCCCTCCTGCAAAAGACATTTTCACATAGGTTAGCAAACACTCAAAGATTCAGCCTGAACCAGTGACCACAAGTGCTGTTTCTCTCCAGTGAGTGCAGCACAACCAATCCAGCCACAGAGACACTGAATTTCACAGCCCAAGAACCAGCACACAGCAAGCTGTCAGCTGGCAGCCCCTGGTGCTGAGTGAGGTCTGGCAGCACCAATTTTACCTCTGGCTGGTGGGGGGCAAACTTAAGGGAAATAGGTGAACAGGATGATGCACAAGGGTCAAGAACATGGTTTGAACTTGCTGCCCATCTAAAGGTACAAATGGATGCTTTCAATTAACAAAAAGTAACAAAATAACCTGCTGATACTGTGCCCTCATTCACAAAGGCATTGTCACTCAATCCTACCTGTAAAACAACAACAGATTTCGTTCAGAAGGCCAGCAGGAGCACACTGCAAACAAGCACGTTGTGTGCTTTTTCTGTGTCTTACCAAAGAGCAACCAAACAGTGCTTAAGTAGAATCTTTGTAATTTAAGCCTGGCATCTTGTGTTTTATCCTCACAAGCAGGGAAAGGAGATTATTTCTTTAGATAGATTATGATCAAATCCCTGCTTTCTTTTTGGACCAAACACTAACTTTTTCAGTGTCTCCTTGAAAGCCAGGTTTACTCCACTCCAACTATTCTCATCTTTCCCCCAGTCCTCTCCAGCTGGCCTGCATCCTTCTGGAAGTAAAAAGTCAAAAGCCAAAACCAGTATTTCCAGTGATGAATCCCAGTGCAGAGCTGAGCAAAAGCGATTACTCCATACCTTCTGGCTACACTGCTCTCTATGCACTCCTGTACTTTGCACAGCTCCCTGTACATTGGTGATCATTTTTAAACACTATGACACTGTTGACTTGTGCCCAATAACCTTCTGATCCTCTACAAACCCCAGATCCTTTCTTAAGGAATTGCCACCCACCTGGCTGTTGCCATTCGGAACTTGTACAACTCCTGCCTCTGTGTGTGATCTTCCTTTTGCTTCAATTGCATTATAACTTCTGTCTCTAGTTTTACAGAATCATTTTTCATTCTGCCTCCACCTTCTGCCAAACTAGCAGTCTCTCCCAAATTCATTTTTCTCCAAATGTTAAAAGCACATTTTCTATTTCACTATTCAAGCTTTTAATGAAAATACAGGATAGTTCCAGACCCAGGAGGGAAATTGAAAACTCACTCACCTACGTTCCATTTCAACAACAATCCATTTATTACTAGTCTCTGAGTGTGGTTTTTCAAAGTTATGCACCAACACTATAATATTTGCTGCTATTTGCTGTGAGAATATTTCAAGAAAGCACGTAAAAAGTCTTTCTAGTGTCAGTATGTGGTAATATTTACTACATGTCCACCATTCACAGGAGATAATAGGCCACAACCACAACAAGAAAAGTTCTTGTAAAGCACTGTACAGTGTGCCCAGAGAAACTGTGGATGCCCCGTCCCTGGAAATGTTCAAGGCCAGGTTGGATGGGGCCTCTGAGCAACCTGGTCTGGCAGAAGGTGTCCCTGCCCATGGCAGCAGGGTTGGAATGAGATTATATTTAAGGTCCCTTCCAACCCAGGCCATTCTATGATTCTCTAATGGCAGATAAGGTCAGTAAAATGTTTCAACAGATATCCTGGCATGGAGCCTCCACCAGTGGAAGCCTTCACAAACATCACCTGTTGGGTGACAAAGCCTATTAAAATACTGTGGAAGAGAATTGTGATGTTTCAGCTTCTTTTACTCATGAGAAATCTATGCAAGATATTGCCCACTTTGGCCAACCTGAAAATTCTCCAGCCTTTTTTTCCCCCCATTTTTAAAGACAGATATCACATTTGCAGTTTTCCAATTTTGAAGTTACCCATTCTTCCTCTACAAGTTGCTAGAGACAGCAAATCAGAAACTGAGACATCTTTAGCATTAAGTACTGCAGAATGAAACTCCATTTCTTTAAATCATTGATATTTCTCTCTTCCACCATATCCCATGGCAATGAGGCATAAAGTCACTTGTAATCAGATCTATGTACAATACTAAAATTAGAGAGACAGCAAATGAAGAGAGAAAGAAATGAAAGCCAAGTAACTTGAAAAAGAGTAGGGAGGTGTGAAGGACAGATGAAGAAACTGCCAGTTTTTCACACACAAATCCAACAGTAAATAAACAACAGCTCTAGGTCAGAAAGCATATTAGACTAAACAACTGAAAATTGCTTTAAAACAGTTTTTAACAGTTTTCTCCAGCTCACTTTTATTATTACTATTTTATTTATCCCAGGAAAGATATGAAAACAATTCACATGATGACCTGCAAGAAGCATAGTGTACTGCAGACCTCCATTTTAAAATATAATCATGTTTAAGTGTCATTACATTGACAGCATAACTGTTCAGCCATCTTCAACATCTCCCACTTCAGTTCTAAGTTTGGGATTTTGGAAAACATAAAAAAAACCCAACCAATGAACAAACCCTGGACCATCCTGTCTGGTGTAGTAGCCAAAACTGGGAAGCTTAGATAAACAATCAGTAATAGCAACCTCTGTCAATCAGAAACAGCTCTGCCAGATCTTCAACAATAATAATTGTTACACTCTGTAATGTTCTTAGACAAAAAAGATGCCTGATAATCAGGAATCTTGGCTAGGTCAGGACAAACAAGGCAGTGCTGCTCCTCCCTGCAGAGTATTTATTCAACACCTCATGAAGAGAGTGGTGAGGGATCAGCTACAGGACGAGAGAGAAGTGCAAGTGCTGAGTGCAGGGTGGAGAAAATGCTCTGCACTTTAAGAACAGCAGGGCTCCTGAAGAACAACTGTAACTTTTTTAGGGAGTGTGGGAAGGTTTCATTTGGGGGTTTTTTTGAGTTTTTTAGTTTAGAAATAATTTGAGAAAGAAAATTGTACTTGATTCTCAGTAGAAAAACAATCTAAATACAACTTTCAACAAGAAACTGAAAAGATCACCTGGACCACTATCAGCTGACATACAAGATTTTGACAACAACCAAAAACTCAGCTGGTGATGACATGATGGAATGAGAGCTCTCAGTGCAGCTCAAAGCCAGAAGTTGATGGAACATGCCCTAGTGCAGTCCTTTGGCACTCTGGGTTAGAACAACTGAAAACTGCAACATCGGAAATGCCTAATCTTTTGGAGAACCATTAAACCGGCAGAGAAACTCACCATTCTGAATGAGGGTCTGCGAGCGTGTGAACCTCCCGTGGACAGCTGTCATGTGCAGGGGACTCTTCCCATCCTTACTCTGACAGAAACAAAACAGAAACCCAACCATTGAGCATGTCTTTAAAGCAGTGGTAACGATTTGAAGTCTCTCAGCTCAACATCCCACAGTTATTCTTCAGATAAAACCTCCAGTGCCTTCAAAAGTTTGTAGGACCGAACCTATAGATGATGCCAAGGTATAAGCACACAAGAAAACAGTTGCTCAGCAGTGAGCAGGAAATGGGCTGGAGTGGGGCCTGTTCTTACAGCCTGGCTGTACATAATACCTGCTGAAAACCCACAGATATATGACATATTATTCCTGAACATCATTTTTAAGTAATATTTCCCATTCAGTCATAATAAAGAACAGCAAAGGAACCACAAATCTAAGTAGGAGAGCAGTCTGTGAGAGATTTCCTGTTTATCAACCTGCATTTTATAGACAAATATAGAATAAAAACCACTATATTCAAAAGTTTTGTTAATAAATTTCCACACACTCAAAAATAGGATGTCTACAAAAGACAATTGGGGAGGCTTATGAAAGGAAAGGTACAATGGGTAGAGAATGTTTTGGGTTCTAGAGAAAGAAACAGACTGGGGAAGGCAAGGAATGAGAAAATAGCACAGGTGTGATACCAGCCTCACTACTTACATCACTTCATGTTTATGAGCCTGTGGTTTCACCTTCTCTGGCAAGCACAATCTCCAACGTCATTTGAATAATTCTGAGTTTAAATAGAGCACTGACTATTCACTGATCTGAAGGGACTTGCCAAAGGTGTTAAATGTAAGGAGTTAAATGCTAGTTTTACCAATGGGAAACCAAAAACACGCAGAGTTTAAACTAGTCAAAATCTAATATGAACTCAGAGATCTCAAGTCTTCTGGTACCTATACCGGTACCCTCTGTTGGGTAACAGCAAGTCACTGTCAGCTTCATCAGGATATATCAATTGTGCCTCAAGAACATTCAGATAGTCTAAGCAGAATCAGACTTTGTAAGCAGGTAACAAGTAACCTTCAGCTCTTATTCCCTGGAAAGTCAAAAGGAACTCTTTAGAATCAGGTTGAATTATATCCCTATTACAGGGGGAAGGAAAACATCAGAAAAGAATAGTTTCTTGACTTAACACCCATTGCCTGAGATAATATTTTGACAGACCTCCTAGGACTGTATTTTAGTAGTGGTTTCTGCCTTCAAGAAAGCGGCTGGCCCAGAGTTTAGAGCTGCCATTATATTTATCAAGGCACTGAGAGGTCCTCTGCTGGGAAGTAAGCTCATCCAAACAGTTTAATGATCTACATTCTCAGCATCACTCTAATTCCATCAAGGATTTAAAGCCATGCTGTACTCGTTATTACAGTTTCCTACTGAGGTAAGCAAATAGGATAAAGTAAAACTGTAGAGCTGGAATGCAAGCTTTACCTGAATATTAACATCTGCCCCATTATTCACTAGTAGTTCCAGACACAGTGCTCCATGAGTGGAGGCAGCAGCAAAATGCAGGGGAGTGAATCCGTTATTATTAGGCTGATTTACATTAGCACCATAGTCAATCAGCTCATTAACAACAGAATCCTGACCATTGTAACAGGCAATGTGAAGTGCAGTATTTCCATAGATGTTCATTTCATCAATCTAAAATGAGACAAGGAGA
Source organism: Sakesphorus luctuosus (assembly GCA_013396695.1). NCBI lineage: Eukaryota > Metazoa > Chordata > Aves > Passeriformes > Thamnophilidae > Sakesphorus > Sakesphorus luctuosus. The sequence goes on along the minus strand of VWZD01013557.1, from coordinate 136,504 downwards.
CATAGTTAAAGTTACAGACATCAGCTTAGCATTTTACATAATGCATCACACACCACAAATGGAAATAGCTGGAGGCTTGAACTGTCATAGGGCATATTTCACACCAGCAAATTTCATTGACAAAATACACTCCCAGACAGCTTAACATGGAATGCTTTACCTTTATTATTATTAGTAACTTTCTATCCTTCTGGCAATTTCTAAAAGCAAGTGTGAAGCTTAAAGCTGATAGCAAGACTATGTAATGATGATGATGATGACAATAAAAGTTCTAACAAGCTAGGAAGCTTTTACATGTAAGTAGAAAGGCAGGATGAATAAAAAGATCACAATCTTTACTTTTCAAAAATTACAACAGTGACTATTGTGCTTTTGTGAACAGAACCAGGTATAAGAGGTCTTTCCACACGTTTATTTTGGGAGGGAAGGTATCTGAGTGAAAGGAAGGTGAAAGTGCATAGGCATTTACACTTCAATAAGAAACCACTTTCAGTAGCTCAGTATTATAAAGATGTAATTAAGATTATGTTACTTCTTGATGGCAAAATTAGTATTCAAGTGCTGTTCTGTAAAATAGGACAAGACAGATTGTACAAAAGACTGAGGGATGGTATGAACAGCCTTCCACGAAATACAGGTGTCTCAAAGATGACATCCCCAGTGGTGGAGAACGTGGAAGTCAAAGCAGTGCTATGCTAGTAACTACCTTGTAACAGGCAACACCTATTCCCCTTCAACTTCACAGCCAACAGCTTGTGAACATGGACCCCTGAGAAAATTTTGTCAGGTCAAGTAAGCTGAAGTTGCAATGGCAAATGTAATAGCTTTATCTGACATCTCTGATTACCTGCCTGGTTAGTGCAGGCTCCTCTGGTCATGTCAGCACTGCTTTGAGGAGCTGACAATAAAGAGAAGTCTGTGCCCTGAACAAGTTATTTTCAAGAGTGAAAATAATCCTTTCTTATCCCTCCATCAGCTACAGAGGAAACATAGGTCCCTAAACTGAAACAACCTGAACTGCTGTTTAGTAAAGTATGTAGTGTATATGTTGGGAATAACCACTTATCACATCAAAGAAAATGCTGAGTCAAGGAAAATTTCATTAGTCCATTTTCTTCTGAAGGAACAGCATGTATTTCCTGGTTTCTTCAGCAAGGTGGCCTAGAATTTACTGTCCATATCAGACTTTCTTTAATACAGTATGTTTCCTGACTCTTGAACTAATAAACTACATGAAGCCTGAGGTGGTCCAGAAAATGGACCTCTTTTGTTTAACAGCTTTGCTAATGTCTTTAGCAGCATCCATGAGAAAGAAGAGAAGAATATCTCTAAAGCTGGAGAAACATGGAAGCCACATAAGTGCACATTATCACACACCTCCACTCCCAGGTTAAGGAGTTGTTTCACAATGTTAATCTGCCCATTGGATGCAGCTGCATGAAGTGGGGTGTAACCTTTCTTGTCTTTACAAGTCACTTCTGCACCATGATTAATCAGTAAGGCAACAACTTCCAGGTGACCTTCAAAAGACAGAAGATAGTTATCAATGGGTATATCATCCTACAGCAGCATTGCTTCTCCCAAATTCCTGCTTTCTTGCTAAGGCACTGCCCTTTCACTGCTATTTCAAACTGCTCCCATATTTTCACAAGGGGAAAAAAAGCATTTCATAAATGTTCCTAAATCTAGGATCCAGGCCTTACCAAAACATCCATGCATTGACCTTCCCCAGATGTGTCAAATTTCTCTTTATTGAATTAGTTTTCCAGTCAGAAAAAAAAAACAAAAAGCACACCTCTTTTCCATTTATTTCTCTAAAACTAATAGTTTGTGTTTTAATCATCCTGTTACAGAAAGAACAGTGAGCCCAGGAGCATGGCAATACAAATCTCCCATAATGCATCCCATTGATGTCATTTGCAAACACAACTGCTAACACTTCTTGGGTTTTGTTAGTGAAAAAAAAACCTTAATAAATTATAAAATTGAGGTATCCTCTTCACTAGCACCACTGAGGACACAGAAAACTAAATTTCAAGTGCATGCAGAATTTGATCCAAAGCCTACCAACACAAACACAAGATTTTCTGCTGGATCCACTGGTCTTTGAGTCAGGTAAACCCAGAACTCTCCAAAACTGTGCAAAAAGTCCTGAGTATAGATCTAAAAATGTTTGAATCTAAACTCACAGTCTATAAAAACATACTCAGTCTGCAGAACAGCCTCGACAGTCACACAGATCGAGAGGTGACTGCCAGATTGACGGAACATCAGGAGTGAAATGCCTACCCCTAAACTGGGATCTCCCTACAGAATACAGGGGAAGAGCTGAGCACTGCAAACACACAGCTTATAACCCACCTGGATCTTCAGTGTCCTCCACTCCCTGAAGGTCTCAAACCCTCTCACCTACCTTCCCATACAGTGCCCTAAGCACCAAAATTAAATCAAGGCTAGCTGAGGAACAGTCTTACTGCTTCATGCTGAGGCAGAACTGTCTTTCTTAGAATTAAACACCTATTATATAAAATACCACATAAAACTGTTCACCAGCTGATCTGTACAGCCCTTCCATAAGGCAGCTCTGGTCATGTGCAGGACCTAGGAAACTGTATAGATAAAGTCCAAGTGTCCAAAGACAATTAAGCATTCAAGAACCCATGTGAGGGTTTACAGGATAAGATGCTCAGGGTCTCACTATCTAAATTCGGTCTAAATTGCACTACAGACTCCTGAATTCCATTGCTAATTTAGGACTTCAATGATATCTAAATATTTTTAAAAGTACAATGTGAATTTCTGAAAATATTTAAGTGCAAAAGAGATGTGGAACTGCACAGCACAATGGAAAAGCCTTTCACATCTACAGAGTGGGGTTCAAAGCTCACATCACAGTTGTTGGCAAGAGCCTTTCCTTCTGTCTGTGTATATCAAAAAACACACAATATGCTTTTCTCACAGTTTGAAATCTCCTATTATCTCACTTCAAAAAGTGCCAGGATTAAAATCGAGATTTTTGACAGGTCAAATGAAAGAGTTCCTGGCAGAGGGCACACAAGTCCCAACAAATTGTAATCTGAAAGATAAAGTGCTTGGCCAACAAAAGCTCTTGAACAAGCATGACCACTATCACAGCCAACCTTGTCCTAGTATTTTTAGATTATAATGCCCCACTATAAGACATTTTCCTTTAACTTGAAAGGAATAAGGGCAATTGATTTAATGATGCAGTATTTGGTAACACCACTGATGTTTTGAACAAATTGGTTGCTCTTGCCCACTCTGGAATAAAAGATGACAATTCCCTCCTAACAGGAAGAAAGCACCTATGAAGCATTTCCTAAGAACATCATAATTTAGCTACTTACAAACTTAAATAAACAGCAAAATTTCTGATCATAGTTATCTGCATTTTATGTAAAGTAGTTTTTAGCAAAACCTGAAACAAATAAAACCAAATATAGCTTAGGCTGGAACTAGATTCAGGATAAAAAAAAAAAACCAGAATGAAAAAGCAACACAGAAAGCCCACAATTAACTGTCTTAAAAAGAAAATCACAGCCAGGATCTCACTAGCTGTAAAGCCATAAAAGGACAGTGGTTTTTTTAGATCAGTTGAACCTTTCCCTCTTCAGGGTAATTACAACACCCACTTTCCACGGCCAGGTCTGTTCTTGTCCCTTTTAAAACATGCCATTCATTTGTGAATAGGAACCTAAAAAGCAGGAGCAACAGCCCGAGCCTTACCCATGTAGGCTGCCCAGTGAAGAGCTCTTCTGTCCTTTTTGTCAAAAGCATTGATGTTTGCCCCCTTGGCCAAGAGCAAGTTCACCATCTAGAAGTAACAACAGCAAGTAAACCAACTCTATAGATCACACACAACAGGTTCTAACAAACCAATTTAGCAATAAAGTTGGGACTATAAAATGCTGCATTTGAATGATAAATTTGTGAATGACAGTGTTCAAAGCACCAGTGACAGTCACAAAGAACCAGGGCAAGTTCGGTGCCCACAGAGGGAGCTGAGAGGATGCAGGGTGCTACTTCTGCAGTGTGCTTCAAATCCTGCCTGGCAAACTACTTGGAAGAGAAACAGGTCTGGAAGGGACACTCTGCTCCTAATTTTACTGTTAAGACCAATTTAAGTGGTTTCTTTGTGGACTGGGACAAGGCTCCTCCAGACCATGTCATAAAAAACCCAAAGATTACCTGGATCTTTCCAGAAGTGCCTATTTCTTGCCACACTGTGGTGACTTCCATTACGTTCCCATGTGCCCACAGCGGTGTGGACAGCACCAAGCTGCTTCCTGTACAATGGCCTTTGAGACAGCACAGCTAAGAGCTGAAAAGCTGCTTTCCCCATTGCCAATCACCCCACATTAAATGTAAGAAAAATAGGGGGAGGAAAAAAGAAAACAAAAAAAATGGAAATCACAGCTACTCTATTTTTCAGCAAAACATTCTAAAATCATAAATTACAGTACTAGATGATTGACTTCCTCTTTTAACTGTTTTGCCATGTAGAACACCAAATAACAGCACATATTCACTCCACATATCTGTGGGAAAGCTTTAGATTATGACAGAGACATTACTGGCTCTTTCCTACAGTGCAGTATTTTAAAGGCCAAACACCACCACTGTTTTACAGGAACTGCCACTCCTCTTCCTTCTTTTATTACAGTACAACTGATCAACTTTTGTTGACAGAAGTTTAATGCTCCAGTCTAAGAGTTTTTCTTCAATACCTTGATCTTCAGGTGTGAAATGGGCAAATAAGATTATTGTACCCAGATCTAAAGATTCTCACAAAATCCTTTACATAGGGCTTTATTTACAAAACTATAGTTTTTCTCATCTAGTTAAATGGTGATAATACTAGAAGGGTTTGCTTGCATAAGTAGAAAAACCAAAGCACATTTTCTAAAGACTAATTAGAAAAGCAGAGTGACTGCATCTCACACAGCTGCACCTTCAGTATGAATCATATCCCTCAGTTTTCCCTTCTTTTCACTCTGCCACTGTAATTTTCACAGGCAGTCCAGTTGAAAGGAGACAAGCACCCCCTGGAGCACCTGGGAGCACTGGCACAGCCAGCAATTCCAAGTCTGTGTGCACCCCTCACTTGCACACTGGCACTACGCAGGTACTTCCCAGCCACTGCCTTGTTTGTGCAGGTAGGAAACCTGGCACACAGCCTCGAAAACAGCTGAGCAACAGGAATCATGGGGGTGGGAGTTGTGGGCATCAGTCTGGACCCAGACACAGCAGGTGTGGTGCATGAACACAAACCAGTGAGATGCTGCCGGGGCTCACCTCGATGTGGCCGTTGAGGGCCGCGTGGTGCAGCGCCGTGCGGCCACCGCGGTCCGACACGTTGACACTGCTCAGCAGAGGGATGATGATCTCCGCACACTTCACCGCCTTGTTGGCGGCCGCCACATGCAGCGGCGTCTGCCAGTTCTTGTCCCGGGCATTGACATCAGCAGAGTGCTTGATCAGCACCTGCACCGCCTCCTGCAAAGGAGCACAGGCACAGCATCACCAGCAGCTGGGATAAAGGCACGGCCCAGCTCCTGGGCAGCTTGTATTGCAAATTAAGAGTGTTGACATTTTGGTCTATGTTTTGGCTCATGCCACCTGTGAAAAGATTTATCCTTTTCCTGCCAAGTTCTAGGGAACAAAAGCTGATAGAGTGAAGGCTTCGTCCTTGAAGACAGAGTTTGCATAAACTAAAGTTATTTGGGTCTCTCCTATTGGTTGACAGCCTTTGGAGGAGAGCTGGGGGGGAGAGCAAGGGGGAAGAAAGAGAGCAGAGCCTGAGACCTCCACCTGAGGGGTGCTGGCCACACCTCCCTAGGCAGACATCACCAGCAGGCTCAATAAAGGTGAGAGGACTTGTGCTCTGGTTGTTGGTGGTTTTCCCAAAAAAGACAGCAGCGACAGAGTGTCCTGAGTTGGTAAGACAACCTTACGTGAGTAACCCTGTGGTGAGTGGGGTGCTTACACATTCGGGCTGATTGGTTTAGTCTCTCCCTCTCTCCTCCTTCTCTTTGGGTTCCTGCTATTGGGTCACTTCTGTTAATAAAGATACTGTGGTTTCTGAACTCTCAGTGGTGCTCAGCCTCACTTTTTCCAGCAACTGTAGAACCCACCCTGTTACACAGATCGATCACACTGCCTGTGTGCATCACTCATGCACAGCACACACGGCCAGGAGGAGGAAGGAGAGGAACATTTATCAAAACACCCTCCCAGGCTCCTGAAATGGTTCTGTTGATTAAAACGCACATCACCTCTGCTGTCATTTAGAGCAGTGGCCTCACAGTGAAAATTTCCCAGTCGGATTTGAGGATGTCCAAAGCCACCTAAGCAGAGAGCCCAGGCTGTTTGGTTGATTAACCTTCAGTCCCTCAGTCATCATTAACTGTGCTCTCAATGGAGAAATGAAGGTACCTGTTTGAGACATCACTACCACTGCTGATGGGCTCAGCCTTGGGCAGGAGTGGGTCTGTCCTGGAGCCACCTGGCATTGGCTGTGCTGGACAAGGGGGAAGCTTCCAGAAGCTTCTCACTGGTGACACCCTACAGCCCCCCAATACCAGAACCTTGTCATGCAAACAGCATGGCTTTGAACAGAAAAGTCACAGCAAATTGCTCTAAGTTGTGTCTATAAACAGGAAAAAGGGGACAATAAAAAGAATATGTGAAAAAAAGTTTTAGCTTTGCAAAAACATGAGAAATGCTGGTGTCCCCAAGTTAGCATTAGCATTCCTTTCCTCCCAAAGGGCCAAGCATAGGCCAAGGGTCTTCACTGCAATATCCATTCTGTCAGCCTGAGACCAAACAACTTCTTTTAAGGTTAATTTTGTTGGCTAAAAGTGAGTATTTCCCAGTGAGAAAATGTGCTGATCTCTCTTGAGAGTCTGTCTCTCTAGAGAATTCACAATCAGTTCTTTTCTGCTTCTTTTAATGTATCTGCCATTAAGCAAATCAGAGGGGAAAAACAAGGTTTTCCTCAAAATTACATTTCATTTCTTCTTCCTTTTTTTCCCCTCAAACAAACAAAATATGAAGGAACCACTGGGACACAGTAGCAGTCAAGTAGCCTTGTTTGCTAAATGCAACTCACATCTGGTAAGTGGGAGAGCTCTAGTCCTACATAGCACCTTTTTCCATAAACTGAAGTTTTCTGGTAAGCCCAGTCAAAATTTTATTAATGAATAGCAAATGCATACAGTATGTTTAAATAGCATTTTTATATCTAGAATGACCCAGAAGAGTTCCTGCAGTCTGTATCAACAGTACATGCATTACTCAGAGTTGTATCTCTTTGTCCTCAAATGACCTCAGCAATTTCATTTTCTACAGCCATCTCACAAACTGTTCTCTAACAGATTTGTTCAGTCAGTGACTCTGCATCTCTTACAGCACCAATAATGATATATGACTGTTGATGTCTCAATAGGATTTTGGTTTTTAAATTACAGGCCTACTATTTTAGAAGTCATCTAAATGTAACTCACTGGAGACCTACCCAGCTGGAACATGAAGTCAGCAGGAAAATTCATGCCCTTTTATTCTTAGTGAAAGAAAGAAAAAGTTAAAGGAGAATTTTTAGAAGTAAATAATAAGGACTGAAAAGCCTAAGCTAAAAATATCCAGATTTTAAAAAAAACACACCAACATTTACACATTTTTGTTTACATCCGTTACAATCTGATGCTCTATCAGCTTTGGGATCAAAGGTTAAGAGTCCTTATGGAGAAGTTTTAATTTCATTGCTTTTGAGAGCACAGCTCTGGTGTAAGCCTCTGCATCGGTGTCTGTAGCAATCCCAAGTTATCACAGTAAAACCTCTTTATTTTTCCAACTGTATAAGGCTGAAATCTCATAGCATCCATTAACAATCTTAGAGTCACACCTGAGGGTTGCTGATTTGTAAATAAACATTTGAATCCCTAGAGCCCACTTGAAAAATCATTAAGTCATAAGTAAAAAAGCGTTCATGCTTTTAATCAACGTATAAAAGGGTTTAAGGAGACAACTTCTGAACTCTGTGAAAGCTTCATAGCAAAAGATTGATAATAAAATTTGTTGGTGGTCATTCTAAAAGCAATTGTGCTGAGTCCTACTGGTCAACTTCTGGACCATTAATTCATCTCCTACTACCAATGTGAGTTATGAATTCACCTACTGCTACCTACTATTACCACTACTGAAGCTGCACATTTATTTGCATGTGTAATAAAGTAAAAAGCAGAACTGAAAGACCCTCAAAAATCCTGTTTCAAAATTATTACCAAAAGTATCAATTGTAATATAAATAATAAAGAAAAAAGAGCCAGGAGAAGAAAGCTACATGTGTTTATAAACTATATAGCAGGCCATGAAAAGACATCAAAGGCTGGTGCCTTCCCCTCCTGCCTCAGTGATGCACCTGGGCACTCACTGTGAGGTACCAGAACTGCCAGCACACTTTCTCATTGTGCTTCAGCTGGCAAAGTGTTAAAAATGAGACTCAAACCCACAGAAAGACATACATTTTCTGTTAGGACTGTCACTGACAATAAAATTATGTACTCTGACACATCCCAAAAAAGAAACCAAGCACACTGCAGCTCCTGCATCAGAAAGACAGTGGCTTGTTTTAAGGTTTAAGTCTGATCTTTGTTTTCCAGCATGGCTTTTTGTATTTTGCTTCATTACAGCATTCATACTCTATCAGATATTCCTTTCAGAGGGTTTCAGGGGATGCCAGCAGCTGGGAAGCTCAGCCAGCAGCCAAACAATGCCTGAGTTCAGAAGCGAGCCCAGGATTCCTGCCTCCAGGCTTGGCAAGCGCTGGGACTGTTACAGAGGTGATTCCAGTCCATCAGGCTCTGGAAGACAGCCACCCACTGTCTCTTTTACAACCCCTCCCCTTGTCCCAGCAGCTAATTTGGTCTGCAGTTGGGCTCACTGTTAACTGAGTATTAGAAGGATAAAAGTAGACAGGAAGGTCCACAATGGAAAGCCAAAAATAATGGTGCAGGTGAAAACAGTCATGCCTGACCTGCATTCCCGTTAGTTAGTGCTGCTCCTTTTTGAGACACCAGTGGAGGAGGTACAACATGATGCCAGAGGATTTCTATTTGTCAAGTAGAAGAAATATGGGCAAACCCTCCGTTATGCATAAATCAAATGCATTAACAGAAAACCTAAGGGATGCCTTGAAATGCAATTAACCAAAACAAACTATGTAATGTGTGTTGGATCACATCCACATCCACTCCCTTCTGGCACAAGCACAGCATGCACACATCCACATGGATACATTCCTCTTTATTTCACCACTTTAAGATGATGTGGGCACTGCAGACCACTGTGGACTCTATCCCATGTCAATCCTGGTCACCTACTCCAGGTGGTGGTTGCTCAGCATGACTTGCTACAATAATGTAAAGCAAGGTGAAAATCATCCACGTTAAGGCTCAAAAGCAGCTATAACTAACTTGTAAAAGCTGGCCTGCAGCCTCAGTGCTACAGGCCCTACATGCAGAAAATGCTTTCCCTCTTTGCCTCACCATGCCACCTACTACAGCTCTCAAGGGTTTGCTTTTTCCCTCAACAGGCAGTTTATATGCAAAAAAACAATAAAAAGGCAGGGTAATCAAATCTTACTCACTTCACTTCTTGAAGCAACTGCTCGGTGGAGAGGAGTCAGCCACATGTTGTCCTTGGCATTGACACGAGCGCCTGCAAAGGAACAGCAGAGGTTACATTCATGCCTTGGGTGTGACACCGAGAGCTTGGTGCTTGCTAGTGACAAGACCTGAGCCATATATGGCCCCCTCACTGCTCCCCAGGACTCTCCTGGCACCCTGCTCACCTCAGAAATACACTTCCAGATGTCACAGAGACAGGAGCTGGAGTGTGCTTTTGAAAAAGTAAGTAGGACTGTTATTAGGAATTGCTCTGATTACAGGATGCAAAAGAAGCAAGATTTGTGGCAAGGAATTACATAGGTATGTATGTACATGTATGTTTATGTATATGCATTTCCTTAGATCTACTGACATAGCTGGGGGAGGAGAAAGCCACCCTTTGCTCAGAGTTCGCTCAGAGGATTGCTGCTGTCTGCAGGCAGAAAGAGGGCCAGCCTGAACCATCTCTTGTTTTCAGCTCCCTCAGACAGATCACTGAAAAATGACCACCTCCCTGATTCACGAATCTTGCTGGGATCAAGAAAACAGGACTGGAAAATGGTCAGGTTGGGGATGAAACTGGGCACTTATTACATCAGGTCCTGTGGGTGTTATTCAGAAAGCATCAGAAGAGGAGGGATGAAGGAGACCACCCGTTTGCCTTCTGTGCAGTTCAGTGCTAATGGGGGCTCTGACAAAGGCAGCAGCACAAAGAGGATGGGTTTGGGCTGGCTTGCCAGAAAAAATGGATAAAAGAAGAATATTTAACTACAGTGGTTCTGGCTGACTGCAGACCAAAGGGGGAAAAAAAAGGATCCTTTACATTTATGTAATAGAACAGATTTGATTGCAGGAAATATTAAAGCTACTCACTGATGTGATACCCCAGAAAGGAAATTCACTGATAAGAACTAGAGAAACTAATTTTAAAAAGGGCTTAACCCAAAAATATTGTACCTTTCAGGTCTGCAGGTAGCAGTACTATTCAGAGAAGAGCAGCACATGCAGGAAAAAAACCAAACCATAGAGGAACATAAGTGTCATGCACATAGCCTGGATGACTCGCTGAACTTCACGAACAAAGGGATTCTTAAGCTTCATTTTGGACCATAACTTAAGTGCATACAAAAGCCTGTAATTAATAAATCCCACTCTCTGAATCAGAATTACTTTCTGAGAGCTGATTCTCAGGGATATTAAGATGGTTGCCTCTGAATCACAGTATTTATTGGGACTTGTGCTAGATAATCAGAGAAGAAACAAGTTCTTGCATATTTCCACAAGTCAGGATGCAAATTTTTGGCAGCAAGAAAAAGAAAGCCACTTTCATGACTATTGCAACAATTAGAGGCAATCCTTCAAACTCACCTTAGAGCCTGGTACCTGATGGTACAACTTGCCCTCTGGAAAAACATCCTTTATTCTAAAGACAACAGTGAGTTTTCTAATGAATCTGTCTAAGCAAGGAAGCTATTAGCTTATTTTGTCTTCATGGGAAAGCCATTAGAGTTAAAATACATTAGTATCCTGCCCTTTGGCTACACTAGAGACAAGTAAGGCAACTACCTTCTCCACTATCAGGAAGCTGACAGGACTTCAAGGCACCCTCAATTATCTTGACTTGGCCTGGTAGGTGTCTTGGGGATGCAAACTGTCTCGATGAATTCCTAGTGATTTCTACCAAATGCTTCTTTTTGGGTTTAGAAATCTATTTTATATTTGCCTTGAGGTTTTGTCTCATGTTCTTTTGTTTTATTTCTGCCCCTTCACTAATTCCTAGAAGCAGATGGTTGCAAATCAGAAAGGCTTATGTGTGGAGTGGCAAAGCGTGACAAATATATTATTCCTCAGTATTCAACAACTCCAGCAGCACTGGTGAGAATGAAGATGATTAGAAAACCTAGAGAAGTATCTCCATCAGTAGTTATTCATGCCCTTCACTGATCCACTTACCCTTTGAGAAACTGAAATAGTTGCCAAGAAAGCAGCTAAAGAAAATAATAAAAGGAAAACAATAGCACATAAGTAAAGTAATATACAGCATGCTATCAGCCTTTTCTTTCTCAGCTGTTTTCCACATCCCTTTAGCTCTTTGTGCCTCTTTATGTGAAAGAGTGAAATTGCTCTTATGCATCTAATTCAATGCATCACTTGAATATGTTTCTGATCTCTCTTTTTAAGGAGCTACACAATTCAGCTGTTGCCTCTTAGAGGAGCTGCTGTTGTCCATCCACTGAGGTGCACATTTTCTGAAGAGATGTTTCAAAATGTTTCCCCCTGCACTGCTCATTTCCTTCACCAAAATTCAGCTTTTAGGTTCCCAGCAGTTCCTTCCAGTCAATGGTTAATGACAAGGAAAATTTCACCAGCACTGATGCACTTCCTTGGGGAGAGAAAATACGTGTCATTTTAAGGGAGATGAAGCAGAGGCCCCAGGTGAGCAATGCTCATGTTTTCAAGGGTGTCCTCTACATGCCAGGAACTGGAGGGTACACTCTGTGACAGCCCAGGGGACAGCTCTTTGAAAGCACTGAGCAAAGTGCTCTAGAACATGCTAATGCATCCAAAATGAGCTCTGTACAAAAACTAGAAGCTTAAACTTTCAAGTCTATCCCACGACATTTCTCTAAGTCACCCAGAAATTCAGTGTCCTTCTCTTCATCTGGACCAAGTACCTAACCACATTTCAATGCATTTCCTGCAATACTTGGTGAATTAATCTGTATGTTTATAAGGACAACGATGGCTGATGTACACTTGGTGTATGTTATGTCCTTCATAGTACAATCTTCCTTGAAAATATAAGTTGCTTTAAAGATTTCACTTAAAAACCTTTCAGGTAGAACAGCACCACCCTAACCCATAAAATATCCATTCTAAAAAAGAAACACCAACCCCTCTTCAGAAAAAAGCCTTTTCTCAGCCCCATCTCCTGCACTCTGCTGTTGGGGGAGCTTGTACCCCAGAGCCTGAAGGAAAGGCTTAGCTGCAGGGATTTGCTCTGGGAGGCTGAAGTAGACAACATAACATATAATGTTACAGATAAAATCAACAGAGAGGAAACGTTCTGGGTTCCACTTTTCTTTAATATGGCTGGTTTGTAATCTTTGCCATCTTTTACTGTCAAATTTTTCTACCAAAAGAGGAAATAAATCTGATATTGCCTCTGTTCTTATGAGATCTGAAATAAACAACTCGATGCTGGCTTTCAGAAATAAAGCTAACATCTCTTTATCATAACCAAAGTACAATTTTCCATCCAGCACATCTGCCAAATCCACATGTCTCTAATAAACCTAAATTCCACAGTTGAAATCTCCAAAATTAGAGATGGTTAATGGAGGAAGAAAACTCTATTCTTTAACCTATTAATGTCATTATTTACATGCACCTTTCCGACTCCTGCAGTGAGACACAGCAATGAGCCCTCAAAAATGTAAAGGGGGTTGCCATAAGTTCTTGCCAAGAAGCTCAGAACCTTCTGGAATAGTAAGGCATGATGATATTGCCAAGATGGCAAGTGCCTTGGTAGGTAACAAGGGGTAAGGGACTGAGCTCAAACATTTGTCCCTCAGGCAGCAGCTCAAAGCCCAGGATGAGGGGAGGCCCCAACACAAATGAGAATGGGCTTGTATTTGCCCAGGCAGTTGTTCTTGCACATCCATGACTGTGTCATCATACAGACCTTCATTTGTGTGAGATGGTTACCCTGGTCCTTCTCCTTTTTGACAAAAGGAGGTGAAGAATTGCTCGAGGCTCCCTGCTTTCATGTAGCCTGGAAAAGCAAAACCACTGAGCACATTTCCCCAGTTTGAACCACATGATTATGGATCAGACCTTTGGGCTGGTGTAAATCTATCTGGCTCTGACATTGAGTGGGCTGGGATGATTCATACCAGTTGAGGGATCTGGCACACTCTCTGCTGTGTGAATTCCAACCAGACTCCATTTCAGTGGCTACCTAGAAAGCCATTTCTGGTCTGTCTCCAACAACCTGAGCAGGAATTTTAGTCATTAGACACTACATTTATTTGTGCTGCCACCAGTTCACGGGCCACAAATCTCAGAACGTGCATATTTCATTTAATTTCTGCCCTGAGCCCTGTACAAAAAGCAATACATTGATACTCCTCCTAGTTTCTACTCACACTGAGAATGTTGCTTGACAACAACAGCAAGCGGTTTTGTGCTTGCCCTCTGTGAAAACACCATCTCATTGTAAGTCACACATCAAAGTTTTTCTGCTTATGTAACTAAATTTTATACTGAGAATGATTTTATTATACATTTTCACTAATACAGTTTACTGAATGAAGAAGTGAAGCAAAACAAGTTCTGCAGTTGTCTTTGCAGCCTCGTTCATGGAGAGATCACCGTCACAAAGAGGTGTTTATGTCAACTCAACCTGCTCCTCCAAACCTCAGAAACCTCCAAACCTGCTCTTAGGTACAAGTACCCATGCTTATCATAAGTAATGATACTTCAGATATTAAAGGGCAATGAATAAGTAGAATATGTAACACAAAATTAATTTAGACTCATGTTGAGTTAATTGGGAAAGATCCATACAGTTCCTGCACCCAACCCCAGAACAGTCCCACTGACACAAAGTTCAATTTTTAAAAGCTCACACATTTTATGCTGTTGACCAGACAAACCCTATAACCCTTGGATGACATTTTGGCAGTCAGGTGCTGGAACTCAGTGTCCCAGAAGAACACTACAAAGCCTCCTTCCCTCATTAGGACTATCATCAAAACCAAAAATGTTCACCAGGACATTTCTGGATGCTATTTGGAGTCAAGGGACAAATGGGCAAAACAACTTCTCCCTTCCCTTTATAAGGATATTGCCTGTGCTGCGACTTGCAAAACTTTCCTTTCCAAAAAGACATTGCTCCTGCAATCTCCTCACACCCCAGTGGAACAAGAGTGTGTGACAAACAACACACACTGCAAGAACACGTGTACAGATGGACCTTATTAACTCTCACCTCCCAGTGAGGAAAATCACGTTTGCACTTAGCACACTGAAAACCTTCCCAAGCAGAACCTGGTAGTGGAGCAACATTCATTCCAGGTCTGATGGATGATGCATGTCCAGCTCGTTACCCCATTAAGCAATGAAGCAACCCAAAATTTCCCCCAAAATGAATAGAGGAAATACACAGCTACAGCAAACTGAATTCTCATTTTCTGCCTTCTCCAGCTGTGGTTAGACTGGTAATCCAAGGATATCTGTTTGTGTGGCCTGCATGCACCATCAGCTGCCTGATCTAACTTTGAAACTGGCTGATGCTCTAAGCAGGGGGCTGGATCAGGTCATCTCTAGAAATCCTGTCCAGTCTGAATTATTCTAGGATTCAAAGCTGGAAATCAGGAGGTGCCTTGCAATCACAGGACTGATAATTTTGATGTAACTTTTAAAACAAGTAAACAACTCATCTGAAAAAGTAGCCCAATAATTTGGTAAACCAATTATATAGCAGGGCTGCTTGCAAGGGGTTAGACATCTGTACCATAAGGTTCCTTTCAATCCTACATTCTTAACCCCCATAAGCTTTACTCTTACAGTTCTCCAGTTTAGAAAAACACTGCCTTTGAAATCTGCAAGCACATCCAGGAGCTTGCCATGAATCATGTGCACTTCTTGAGAGATGTCTGGTTTATGCTTTGATCTGACATACTTTTATCATGTTTTTTGTCACTACAACAGTTGGGGAACATTTTTCTTTTTTTTTTTTTTCAGATACATCCTACTGCACAGTTTCTAATATCCAAATAAGCTTCTTGACTCTTAGAATCATATTTCTAATGTAAATACCACTTAAAATTAATTTATACTAATTTATAACCTTTTTGCCATTATTCCATGAAAAATTTTCCTTAACAGGAATTCTTGGCTTGTACTCCAGGATGTGAACCCACATTTCAAGCATGTACTTCAGCAAGTTTCTGAAGCACAAATACTGTCAGTTTGAATATTTTAGAAGTTGTTAAAAACTAGTTACTTTGTTTATTAATTCTGCTCAGTCCCAGTGCACATTTTATAACTGTACCACCAAATTTAAATTTATTTTCTAAGCTTGCAAGGACCACATCCAGCTCTATGAAACTCAGAAACAGCCACTGCACAAAACTCACTCGTGTGTGTTTTGCTGGGTATTCCTTGTGGCTTTAAAATGAGCTAATTGCCCAGTTAATACCAGTGAGGGGCACTGCCTTACCTGACAGAATGAGCAGCTCAATGATGTCTGCATCCCCCAGGAATGACGCCACGTGAAGAGGAGTTCGTTTCTCGGCATCCTACAAAGACACAGATTGTCCACGGTCAGTAAGTGCAAGCATTTGTTTCAAAGAGCAATGCATTGGTGTATTTTTATTTTCTGTGTACATTTCTGGTTTTAATTAGAAGTGCAATGTCAGTGAAGGACAAAATTCAAGATCTCAAAAATACATTTCCTCACAACTTCTTTTACCGCTCATTTCCACCACACCTTGCACAGGCACTGTCTTTACTCTGACACCCTGTTCACAGGTAGAGCAAATCAAATCTAAAATAGAATCATAGAATCGATTGGGTTGGAAAAGACCTACGAGATCATCAAGTCCAACCCTTGGGCCAACTCCAGTCCCTTTACCAGATCATGGCACTCAGTGCCACGGCCAATCTGTGTTTAAAAATCTCCAGGGATGGTGAATCCACCACCTCTCTGGGCAGCCCATTCCAATGAGGAAAGACATCATCCTTGGGGCTCTTTCAGAAACATTCTCCACTCTTAAGTATCACAGCAATATAATTCAGATGTTTCTGGATATCAGACTTTGCAATACAACAGACACAGAGTCATCAGCAGGATAACTTGGGAGAATGGTTTGGAACCACACCCAAGGTCAAAATGCAATCCTCTTAGTCTACAAAGGTTCTTCTATACTATTTAGCCTGGTTATCTACACAGCAGCCCATAATAAGGAAAATATTACTAGTCAAATCCGTGTCTTTAAACTTGGAAGAATTGCCAATAATCATATTAGCTAAACTTCTGGAATACATCGACCTTTATTTGATTTCTGTAATTTTTCAAAATAAGGAGTCAATTTTCAAGATTTTATTTCCTAACTTCAAGGAGTATAAATACAGTGTTTACAAAAAACCCTTTCTTTTATTGCTTTATTGAGATTATTGCAGAATAAAGGTCTTTAAAATAAACTGCTAAAACACTGTAATATGGGCAACAACAATCACAAGAACTGCCAGTACTGCTCATTGTGCTATTTGATCCCTGTTTCCAGCATTAAAAGTGTTTCATTTTGGTTTCTTAATCACAAAAGTAAGTTCTAACAGACCTTAACAATTAAGCTTATTACAACCTACTACCATTAAATATTGTAATCTGGTAACAATTTCAACACTTCCTGCAAACAATACCACCAGAGAAACCCTATCACTATTTACACTCTGTCCCTGAAGGAGATCTCTGAGCCTGTCACATAAAATATCACCTTTAACCTGCCCAAGAGGTGATCAACCATAAGCTATTTTGGAATGCCTTCAAAGTATGCAATAAAAGTGGACAAATCAGTGCAGCAGAACCATGTGAGACCTTCCACAGTCTTCATATTACCTGTCCTGGAGCACAAGTGCTGTGGGGAGAGGCTGAGGGAGTTGGGGGTGTTTAGTCTGGAGAAGAGGAGGCTCAGAGGTGACCTCAGCACTGTCTGGAACTACCTGAAGGGAAGTTCCAGCCAGGTGGGGGTTGGTCTCTTCTCCCAGGCACTCAGCAATAGGACAAGGGGGCACGGGCTCAAGCTCTGCCAGGGGAAATTGAAGTTGGAGAGCAGAAAAAAATTCTTTGCAGAGAGAGTGCTCAGGCATTGGAATGGGCTGCCCAGAGAGGTGGTGGATTCCCCATCCCTGGAGATTTTTAAACGCAGATTGGCCGTGGCACTGAGTGCCATGATCTGGTAAAGGGACTGGAGTTGGACCAAGGGTTGGACTTGATGATCTCAGAGGTCTTTTCCAACCCAATCGATTCTATGATTCTATGATACCTGTGGCAAAAAAATGTGCTAGGACTGATCAAAGAGATACACAAATAGAATCAGTTTTATCTGGTTATTCAGTTTGCTCACTTTAATACATGAAGCCCTCTTTATACAATGCAATGTTTGTAATAGCCACCAAACCCATCAGTGACAAATTCTGTGACAGCTTCTTGCAACAGCCAAGTTTGGTACCAGAGCAGAGCAGTGTGAAGTCAACTGCTAATGACAAGACAAAGCAATTTTCTATATCCAGGAACCAAGGCTACTCAGTGCTTTGCTGATTATAAGCAATATTCTGTGCTAAACTGCAAATCTGATGGAAATTTGATAACTGAGAGGGGGAAGGACATGACACAGAAAACTAGAATTTTTATCCTTCTATAACACAAATAACTCTGTCTAAGCTTTCTCAGCTTTCACTTTTTAAAATCAATGCAAAGTCCTATCATATTAAGTGAGAACCAAGTTTTCAGGGAAAGATGGGTTTAGTCATGAAACCAAAATTAAGCTTCATTTCTCCAAGAGGAAAAAAACCTAGGAATTTCCCCATTTATTAAAAACAGGCACAAATCAGAGTTCACTTCCACCCAAAGCCCTCCAGGCAACACCTTCAGGAGTCTGGCAGGGAGAACCCACACACTACAGCCACAGCCGAGCCTGCAGCTGAGCTACTCACAGGAGGAACATCCCTGAGTTCCTGTTTAGACTCTGCACAGGACTGATACAGAAACAGAGGAACTGAGGCATGTCCCTGTCTGCCCAGTCACATCACTGCATCCTCCTCAAAGCTGTGCACCACTACAGCCACACTCACTGGCTTGGCATCGGGCCCATGCCCTGACAGCTCTTCAGATACAGGAGTCCTTGTCACATGAGGGTGCTAACAGGAGGACAAAAGTAAATCAATAATGGTCTAAAGACCGAGGGCTACAAGCAGAGAGAGGAATAAAATCTGTCATTTCAGGGAAAGCCTTGGCAGAACCCCAAACCTCAACATACATTATCAAGGCAAGGAAGGTAAGTGGGGGGAAGAGACGATAACAGGATTACAAACAGCATTAAGGCAAATAATCAGACCTGCTTCAAGTGCAGTTCTCAGAGGAACAAAAGGTCAGTAAGAGACACAAGATAAGCTACAAACAATTGCTAGAAAATCGTGCTGAGATGAGATAAAGACTCTCTCCAGTACCTAAAGGGGGCCTACAAGAGAGCTCGAGAGGGACTTTTTCCAAGGGCATGTAGCAATAGGACAAGGGGGAATGGCTTGAAATGGAAAGAGGGCAGGTTTAGATTAGATACTGAGGTAAAATTCTTGACTGTGAGGGTGGTGAGGCATTGCAACAGGTTGCCCAGAGAAGCTGTGGATGCTCCATGCTGGAAGTGTTCAAGGCCAGGCTGGATGGGGCTCTGAGCAACCTGGTCTAGGGAAAGGTGTCCCTGCCCATGGCAGGGGCTTGGAACCAGATGATCTCTAAGATCACTTCCCATCCAAACCATTCTACAAAAACCGTATTAGCAACCCATATTAGTTCACGGAAAAGATGCTGCTGCATGCTAACATTATTTGTATGCTTTTTGTTTGTTTTCTTTTTTTTTAAGTAAAGATAAAAGAAATTAACAAAGAGGAAATCAGGGACAGAAGGCCTCAGCATGAAAAACACTCAACACATGCTTAAACTGTTCCAGTGATCACTGTGACACTGATAAGACGCTACACGGGCTTAAAGTTAGACTAGTCCTTAAGTGCTTTATTGGATCGGTGCCTCGAGGTGCATGAAGATTAGAACAGTGAACTCAATGAACCCTATCAGCACATATGAAATATTCAGGCACATTAAGAAAAAGACCTACATTTTCTCCTCAACACAGCCCACATCTCAAAGGAGATAATGGATTTGAATTTTGATATCAACTGCAGCTGCTCAGGTCAGGTGATGCTTAGGACAGAGTTATTTACTATTAAAATACACACGCAACTGCTGCAGAAAATAAATGTATGTATCCTTTGTCCCCAAACTGACTGAGCAGCTAACAGGAATAGCTGGTGTCTCAGGTTTGGCTTAGTTTTTTACTAACACTGGACTGCTTTCTTCTCTTCTCCCAGAGGTTTCTCAGCAAAGGAAAAAAAATCTGCAAAGAAAAGAACTCAAAAGAAACTGAACTGACTTAAAAAGGAATTATATTTTTTAACATCTACAAACACGTATGCAATTTACACACTATGTGGACTCTACCTCAGGGGAAAGGGAAAAAGGTGGAAGGGAATGGGCAACAAGAAACAAGATGAAATGAAACTAAAACAGAACAAATGAAACTAATGAATATAATTAAAAACTTTAAGAAAGGAGAGGAACAGGCAACGATACAATCTCATCAACGTCCAAAGCCAGGAAAACACTAACAGACCCACGGGACTGTCTAAGCTCCCTCGTTCTCTCTGAGCTCTCGGAAGAAGGAAAAAGCTACTTCTCCTCCTACTCTTACATGGAAAACATGTGTGAAATACTTTGTAATGTCCACTTCCTTAGTTACACTGGTTACTGAGGAAGCCATGGATCAAACCCATTACAGCTGGGTTTATAGAAGGGCTTTAATACACCCCAGAAACTGAGTTAATGAAGTCTTTAGATTCTCACCACCTTCAAGCTGTCAGAGATGTGCCTGGTGGCAGAATAAGGCATGTGAATGGCTACAACTTCCACTGATAAAGTCGCACCAGAATAATAACAGAAACAAACCTCCTGCTCATTCACTCCATTCACAGCTGTTGCATCTGAGTACACCTTATTTAAGTAGTGCAATCATTAAAAAAAACAAACACTCAGATACAAATTGACTTCAGGAATATCAAATATTGACAACTGTTAGGAACTACTGAAGAGGCTAAAAGCATATAAGGATCTACCTCTTGGGCTGTTTACGGCCATTCAGAGCCAAAAGCTGATGGTGGACCAAGAAAATATCTGCTGCTTCAAGGATTTCTTTCTACTCATACACTCTTAATAAAGCCTGTAATTCACAGAGCAAATCAAAATGATTAACTGTGAGCACCAGCTGGAAGGTGAAAGTCAAGCTGTGTAACTTATGGCTCATGCTCTTTCTCCTGCTTAGTAACAAGCAAGTAGAGGAATTCCCATCTGGAAACACATATCCTGGTTCCAGCACCTCTCATCCCCATGATCTTCACTTTAGTCTCAGAAACAAATATTTTTCTGGACTGAGGCTTTAACTGCCCATGAGCTGGAAAAGGCAAATATTTTGATCTTCTAGGGACAAGAAAAATTATCTGTCCTCTCTCCCCTCATCTAATGCTTGCCTTTCTTAAGGCTGATAGTGCCTTTCGTGGGAGAAAAAGGTAACTTTAGCAATTAATTACTAATCCCATATTGAGACCATAGAAACTTATCCTGATGAATGGAACTATTTTAATGTTTATGAATATTCAATGAAAGACTCAAAAGACAGAGTTAAATAACTCTTCCATTTTTATAAACATGATATTAACTTGGGGGGAGGGAGAGGGATGGGCAGGTTGAAGGCATGGGAACAGACCTCATTCCTGAAGGGATGGGGAAGGATTTAGAAAATTAAACCATTTTAGGCTGATATTGCTGCCTTGGAAGAAAATAATGCAGGTACAGCAAACCCTGCCATGAGACTTTAAAGGTCTACACATCCTTAGCTGTCTCAAACACTTTGGGGACACTGATGAGTCACCAGCACAGATCTATATAACATAGTAACCACTAGTACACTAACATGCTGCAAAGCAACCCAGAACATTTCAGACTCTGAGGCTCTCCAGCAGAATCTTTCTCACAGTTCAAAAAAATTCTTATAAAATATAAAGAAAAAAATTCCAAACAAAAAAAAATCCAATAAAATTTTGCTAGTTACCTTGTTTTGCAAACACCAATGTAATTTCATGTTCAATTTCCTTACATAATTGAAAACTGTTCATAATGTCTGTAAAAAAAATTCTGCATCACTTCCTACTGAAATAAACAGCACACCAAACAGGAAGAAGCTCAGCATCACTAGAAACACAGCAATTACCCAGCACTGAACTGTCACACTGTGTCAAAGCAGAAGCCTCTCCAAGTTCTACTAAATCCTCCAGAAGACATTCCAGCACAGCATAACTGCATCTCAGAGGAGCATTTAATGCCAGGATACCTTTATTCTCCTGCAGGGCTCCACAGAGCCAACAGGAAAATCATGATCACTTGGATGAAAGCAGAGACGAGGGTCTGGTGTCCCAAGGTTACTGAATTACCACATTCCAGCCTCTCAAGTCCCGAGTCAAACATGTCACTCTAAGCTGTACAACAGGCTGGTTTTCACCTTAGCTATCCCAAACATGCAAAGCCTTTCAGACTCACAATCCTAAATATGAGTGCACTTGTACCCTCAAGCACTCATACCACCCCCAAAAACGTGCTTAGCAATACTACAGAAATATATTTAACTTTTGTGTTTGTGTGAAGACCTGGATGAAGCAAATCCTCCTGACAAAGGCAAACCTATGCCTTACCAAGCAGGATAACGAGTAAAGTAATAAACAGCATATAAGTCTCTGCACAGTGAGATCCTTCTTGCCCTCCTTATCCCATAATAACATTCACACAAGCATCTCTTAATGCTGATGAGCAGCAAGGAGCAGCAGCCTCTCCGGGGGCAGAGCATTGAGCAAAGAGCCTGTGAGGATCAAGCCCAGAAGGCTCAATCAGCAGCTGTGCCCCAGTAGCAGAAAGAGAAGCAACTACATTTTGGGAAAGCAAAGGTTGTCTTCAACAGTCTCACTGGTGGAGGCAGGTGGCACACTATTCACTTCTCCCCAAAATACTAATGCAATAGAAGGTATTCTGGGGACATCAAAGTTTTGCATGTATTTTGGCTTTTGGGGTTCTCTCCAAGAGAAAACGCAGGATTAACGGATTAAAAAAAGTAAAAACAGAGGGAATGAAACGTCTGGTTTGGCTTGCAAACATCATTTTAATTATAGGAAGGAATACTGGAAGGTTTCTTCACTTTTTTGTTTGACTTTAGATATTTTGAAGGGAAAGTAAACTGGAAGACTGAGATGAAAATGGAAATAGTACAGGAAGGATTTGGGTTTATAACATCGCACACAGAACTGGACTTGGCAGACATAGGGTGCTGCACAGCTGCATGTATTACAAATCCCAAACACTGCTGGGTTACAATTGGATCCAGAATAGTCCCCGGATTCTGGGAGTCATCCTCTCCCACTCTTCCCTAAGTAAAAATAGCACCCGAAAATATCCCCACCTACACACACTGAGTATGATCACCCTGCTATTTCTAAATGTTCCAAACAGCCATTGTAGACAATGTCTACCTGAAACTAGTCTGGATAGTCCAACCAATATCTCCAATGTGCTGGGAAAACAGGCTGCAAACACTGCCCACAGGCAGGCAGGCAGGCCACACTTCCCAAGGAAACGGTGCATGTTTGGTACCAGTGGTTGGGAATCTCTCACTGTTTATCACAGCTGAGTATAAGTGTCCATGCCCTCAGGGGGCACGAGCAGCATCGTGCCCTCCCAAAGCATAGCTGGGGACTGCAGAGGTCAAAGTGACAATTATGGTGGCAGAAATGAATGAAACCACACTCGTAAGGCAAACAATTAGAGCTTTCACTTTGTGGCCACACAGAAATCACCGTTACAGCATCACTATCCAGAATGTGGCCATTTCCATCAACACACACTTCCTGGCTCGGAATGATAATAATCATTTTACCAGAATAAAAAGTAACCTTCTAAACTTCTGATTTCCTCCAAACTCTTCCCTGAGATTAATTTTGTCTTAGGAAGAATGCACATACATTCCTAAATCTGTGTAGTTTCTCCATGTGCTTTTTGTTCTGTCTTCCAAATACTTCTCTTGTGGCAGATTCTAAGAAACAAATTTTTAAAACTTCAGAAATTCACAGAGCTTCCTACAAAACTAGACTTTTTTTTTTTACCCGTCCTACCTATGTTTGAACTATTCCCACGTTAGCAGAGCCAACAAAAATGATCAACAAAGGACAAATCACTGCCAAATAGAGTCAGAGTTTCCTCTCACATGAGCAACCAAACACTAACATGGAAGTAATTAAAAACACCCTTAAAATAGAAACATAAGCATGCAATGCAAATTGCCAGCTCACAGCACAAGGGAGGGAAATATTTTGGTCTTCCTTTAGTGACATTTTAAGCAATTAACACTTATCTGCAGTCACTATTGAGAACACAATCTTCAGGGTTTATGTTGACCAGTATTTTTGTAATTACTCAAAAGAAAAGGTTTGTGTTTTGCTCCTGACAAAACAGCTGTTCAGGCAAAGCATTCTCGGATGGATTTTGAGTATTGTGAATAGTGCTCTGGGCAAAACCATTCAAGTTCAATGACTTTTTCTATTAACTACTATGGTACTCATCTGCAAAATACATATTCTTCATGTAATATCACACCTGACAGCTGAGAGCATCTCCCTGGCAACCATCACTACCACACTTGCAGCCAAAGGATAGAAAAAACATGTGAGAAGCAGGCAATAACCTTGTACAGGAAATGTTATTTTACAAAATAGAAGGAATGCAGAGGAAATTTTAGAATCAAAATGTTCACCTAGTTTGTTTGGGGCAGGGGGACAGTTTGTTAGTTTACATCTGTTTTTTTTAAGACCAGCAGCAAAAACAAATAAGGAAGAAACTCAAGGGAGATGATTCTTTAAGGAAGCACTTTCAGGAACTTTCAGGAAAACAATTGGGTACTGATAATCACAGGGAAAGCTTAATGTCAAAGTCATTTGATCAGATTTCCAATTTAAAACAGCAGCAAGTCTTTCCTTCTACTTGATAACAAACAGAGTGGGAGCTCCAGTCAACCAGATCTGTAGGATGACTTCTCCAGTTCCTTTTGGCAGCTCTGAACCAGAAGGTCAGACCCCATTACCTGCAAAAGCTGCACTGCCAAGGCTACACCAGACCAACTCCTGGAGTTAGCTGTGAATAAACCAATGTCTTCATGTCAGAGAAAGACATGAAGAAAAGGAAGGTTGATTCAAAAACCCAAGAAACACCTGGAAATCATCATTCTGCTTTATATTCTCACCACTTTCAGAGGCCACAGATTGTAGTCAGGACGGGCAGGACTCATTTCTAACAGTACAGATTTAAGTTGAGAATCAAAGATAGAAAAAAAACCACCCTGACTTCTGCAAAAAAAAAGTTCAAATGGAGACATTTTTCTTCACTGCCAAAGTACTTAACTACTACTTGTTTACAGCTGCTTACCACTCTGGCTAGGATAAGCCAATCTGCAGAACAGTAATTCCTTTGTGGGCAAATTGTGGCCAAGATTCTGCTTCCTTATTCTCACTGCTGAGACATGTAGTGAAGCTTTACTTCAAGTACAGTCAAATACTGAATAAGAACTCCTGATCTGCAAAGACTCTTCATAAAAAGAAACTCTACAGAGAATAAAAATATGCAATTTCATTTTCTCAGTAAGAGTAAGAAGTGTCCCTGACTGACCTGCACATTTGGAATAATTACCATATACTTAGAGAATATAAAGTCATCTGTTGAGACAATTATATTTCAGACTACCAGTTAGGATTTTACTGAAGGTCCAAATCTCCTACTTCCAAATAACTTCTATTCCATTATGTGTTAATTACTAAGGACATTTTTAATACAGCCATTGCAACAGTCCATAAGTGTGGTGCTCATGTATCACAGGCACATAACGTGCCAAGGCACATACCAAGGCGTTGACATCCTCAGTTTTGTAGATCAGCATCCGTATCTCTTCTGGATCACCACTGAAAATTGCCTGGACCAGTGGCGGCTGCAAAAGTGAAACAGAAGAAGCAGCATTACAGGTTTGTTTATTTTCTACTTAAAGGAGACAATTTAATTCCTCTAACATTTACTAATGCTGCCCACAGACATTTTATGACCCCAGTGACGAATCAGCAAGAGTAGCTCATCAGTAAGAACTATCAGTTTGCTTGAGGATAAACTGCAACCATGAGCATGTTTGTACTTATAATGAGTGTGTGTGTGCACAAACAGGGACCCCCATTAGAACGGCAACTTTTGTCAACAACATGCAATCAGCCCAGATGTTCTCCTTGGCATGTAAGGGGAAAACTAATTACATCAGATATTGCTGCATGTTTGCTGTTGGCACAGATTAATGGTCATGGAGTACACATTTAGAAACAGAGCATTATGCAGATAATGAATTTCTGGGCAATTACTAAACATCTTGTGTTTTTTTACTGAATAAATACGCAATAAGCACAGTTAATTTTAACCACCCAAGAAGCGAAATAATTATCTTATTGTTTCAAGTCTGTTATTACGCTATTATGAATCAGAATGCATAAATAAATAATCAGGCATACAGGAGAAACAATATGCCCCACTCACTCCTCTGGCAGCGCTGGCATCAGCGCCCATCATCGGTGGGAGGGACTGTCCCGTTCCACCTCCAGGGCTGGCAAACTCAGCCCTTCTGACTCTCTTTGCTCTGCACCCCCAGCAGCAAATACTCAAGTTAGTAACCAAGCTGGCAAGATACGATCTGCTGCAGTAAAAGAATAAAAACCTTTCTGCTGGAGACTCAGGAAAAGAAGGTGACAAATTACAGAGATCCCTATGCCCTGTAGCACAGAGCTGAAAACAGCAGTGGCCCACCATCACCACCACCCCTCCTGGAGGCAGCATGTTCCCCCCTGCCAAGTCTTGCTGAGCACCTCCAGGTTGTTTCACGGTCTTACCAGCAAAAAAAAGAGTTTGTGGTGCCATGCAATGACCAGAATCTAAACCAACCCTGCAAAATGGAAGCAAGCATGACCACTTAAGCACATAAAACCACAACAGTCCTTGAGACTCTGCAGAATTTAACTCTCTTGTAAACAGGTTATCCCAAAGCCCACAAACAAGCTGAAAGAATTAAGAAAATATCATTTTCTCTCTATCTTTTCACTGCGAAATTCATCATATTCAAATCTGGAAAATACATTTCAAAGTTAATGATGTCTATTTTAAGACATATTAATCCCTTATGTCCTTGAGAAACATTCACACTGGAATTTAATTCTTGCCACTCCTCCAATGGAAAAAGAACTAAAGCAGCATCTCCTATCACAAGTGTCTGCAGTCTTACAGATTGTAGTGGATGTTTGAAAAAGAAAGAAAGAAAAAACATTAGCATTTCACTTGAACCATTTAGCATGCTTCCTTCCCAGTCCCATGTCAGAATGGACAGAGACTGTTCCCCACCAGATGATGCAAACCTCAGATCTCACAGTCTGTTCCCTTCTCTCCTGCCACTAACAGCTATGAAGAATCAGTGAATGTTTATGAAATCACAATGCTCACACCCAAATATTTCTATTTCATGTACATTTATCATAATATTTAAATTAAAAAATCTTAACAGGAAAGCAGAGAAGTTCACAATTTCAAGCTAAATGGCAACACAACCCTGTGGCCAAGTACCAAATACCCCCAGCATCTTGCATTATTCTCTGAACCCATTTGCAGGTATGCCAGCACACACCAAAAGGTCTCGGCCAGGGTCTAATGGCATTTCAGCTGAGACCTCACACAGAGGTAAGAGGAAAAGAGAGAAAACCTCAAATTTCAAATCTATTTGATCTAAAAAAAATTCAAATGCTGTTTCAGGTGACATTTTTCTTTAAAAAGGGAAGGAGTAAAGTAACGTGCATCAATACATTAAAAAAGAGGAAGATCTACAATAACAGACTTTGACCCTTCATCCTTCTGCCAGAAATCTGAATCAAACACTTGCTTTTACAGGAAATGCTTGACCTTTTTAATTAGTATCAAGTCCTTAGCACAGAAAGCAGATTGAGAGTAACATTGTGTTCTTCAGACCTGTAATATTTTTGAGATCTTCATCCCAATTTTTGCCCACCATATCACGGTCATATCTACCTGCAGTTCCTTAAATCACACCCCAGTATTTACTGTGCCCCTGAAGCAGGTTAGAAGTCTCAGACTGCTGATACACATAACCTGTGCTGACAGAAGGAAGTTGCCATGTACTCCTTTCAAAAGCTGTAGTCCTTCAACCCTTTTCCCCCTTAAGATTTATATTTCATAAATGAATTACAATAGAATCCTTCATTGCTAATTGTAACAGCAAGAGACAGGAATAATGGAGAACAATCAGAGCCTGAAAATGGGAAAGAACAGATAAAACCAGTAGAGGTTAATAACCATCCCGAGTCTCTGCTGTGCAGCCTATTCCAGTGGGCCATTTTTTCTAATTTACTACATCATTATTTTACTTCATTTTCAAAGGTATCAATTTTTAAGTGAGACATATTATTGTTAAGGAAATTTTATTACATACTAAGACATGTTTCTATGTAGGATTATCAGCCATGTATAATGCCCTGTTTGGGAAAAATACGTCAGAAGTGAGTTGCAGAGTTGTTTGCTGCAATTTGGGATCAGAGCTGCAAATGTTCATCCACATCCAGCAGCACAGTGGAAAAAGTCCTGCTCTGTTCAGCAGCTGACAGTGATGGAATGGAGCTTGTGCAGTTCCACACACATTGATGATGGGAGTCCAATGACCTGGACAGATTACTTCTTTGATCTTCAGTGATAACCATATTCACACATGAATGACTTCAAACAATTTTTTTTCCTTCAGTTCTCAAAGGGTAGAAAATTACACTTCCCAATTATCAAAGATGGATAAAGTATATTTTTGAAATAATTCCTAAAGCCTGTGACACTATTATCGAATTATTTTAGTAACAAAAATATTTTGCTTTAAAATACTTCAAATTCAGAAGTTGTTAAACACTCATAATGAAGGGGGAAAAAAGCACAAGCCCAGAGCAGGTTATGTAAAACTATTATTAGAATTAAGCAAGGGTGCAAGGTTTTGGAATGACGAACAACTGTTTCATCAGCTCAGCTCTCTGGAGCTTCCAAATTCTTAAAGAGAGTTTCAGTTGGGAGTGTTCACATTTTTTTCTGAAAATATACTCCAGCGGGTAAGGAAACCTTTCCATGTTACTTTTCTACATAGTTACTATGGTAAGTGTGAAACTTATCAACAAGTTTTATTAGAGTGTTCTTTGTGTTGCAACAAGCATTTCAGTAAAAATAAAATTTTACCTGCAGATGTCTTCTAATGTTGCAAAAAAGTCCCTATTCTTTACTGCATACAGGCCTATCTCAAGCTGGACTTCAATCCACCAGGGAAAATTCACTTGTTGAACTGAGGGCACAACAGAGCCAAGCCATAACAAGGCCAGTCCAGCACTGGGAAATTCTCCTCCATAGGGCTGACAGCACAGGGGAAAGCTGAGACTGTTCCCAAGTCCCATTGGCAAGTCTCTGAATTTCAGATGAGATAAGTATATAAGGGCACTGTCTCAACTATGATTGGGCACCATGGCCCAGGGGAGGACCTGCATGCTGGGAGGACTTGCACCGCTCACTGAATTCAGCCAGGTGCCTGATATCCAGCACTGATCACGTTCAAAGGCTGGAAATACAGCCTACCAAAACACCCCTCTGCATCTTGTGAATGGAAGAGTCACATCATCAACTTTAGCTGAACAAGTATATTTTCCAAAACTCCAAGTTCTCCTTCATTACAGCTATTGTACTTTATTCTGGGAAAGGAAAAGTATGCTCACTGGCAAAGGGCTGAAGTAGTAGCAGTAAAGATGTCTGAAACAAGGTTGTTTAAGGATAAGCTGACCAATACCTTCTATTAAGGATCTTGTTTTCAATACTGCTTACACTGAACTGCTTAGAGCATGGCTCAACCCTGAAAAGGAAGCAGGGCTATCACAAAACATCCTGCAACACCTGGTTTTAAATGATTTCCCCTCCAATACCAGTTAAACCTTTGCAATGACAAACTGGGCTTGGGACTGGAAACCCAGGCTGTGCTCCCACAGTCCCTCTGCTCCCACTCAGCAGGGCCCTGATGGCTTTTGCTTACACCCCACCCACAAAACTCCATGTCTCTGGCCAGACAGAGAAGACAATAGATCTGATTCTATAATTACACGTAATCACAAATGATCATGTAGTAAGTGATGTGCAAACCAGACCATACTTTAGTACACTTTCCCACAGACAGTGAAGTAACAAGTGTAGACCAGCTCTACAGTCCCACGTCGCCACCACCCCCTGCACCCTCCCATCCCAGTCCCCTCTGTGCCCAGCCCTTTCCCCTCCTCTACCTGTCTTCTCCAAAAGATTCAAATCTTGTTCTCTCTCCTTGCTGCCCCATTTCCATGCTGCTGGAGCAGAGGAGCTGAAGTGCTCGGGTGATACACACTTGAACATTGTTCATTGCAAATACACACTATCAAACACACACTTGCATTTTGAGCAAGTGAGAAAGAAAGAAAACAAACATATTCAGACATCTGAAACTTCAACACAACCTTCACTTAGTCAAGCTTTCATGATACTTAAAAAGGAAAACAGTCAGGATTGCCCCTGCTTGTGCAGTGCTGGATCAAGCCCGGTATTTCTGTTCGCACAATTCCTGATATGCCATTCTGGACGGTGCAAAACAAGCCTCTCGGCACATCTATTTCTGGCTCTGAGCTTGGCTCCAGGTTTTGGCTGCCTCCCATTTTTCATCATGAAGCCTATCAACTGCCCCAAGAATTGCTTATGTTTCCAGGTGAAGTGAAGGTTACATCCTGCTGTTCCTGGAATCCTGACAATCCTCCGCACACCAAAAGCACTGCAAGTTGCCCATGTTTTGTTAAACTTATCAGTTAAAGGCACCAAAATAACTCACGGCCTGTTAAATTTAGATCACTTCTAAATAGGAAAAGAGCTAAGACTGTTTAATTCAGCTTGCCCACTGTCCTTTCCTTCATTCTCATTACTGGAGGCTGTCCACCAGTCTTGATTTAAGTGGTGGGGTTTTGTTTGAGTTTTGGCATTTGAGTTTGTGGTTGGTGCGAGTTTTTTAAGTGTCCCCAGATCAGATTAGAAAATTAGGTAACAAATACTGTCCTGAACTTACATTAATCAAGTGGAGACAGACTCAGCATGATCCAGACTAGTTAAAATAAGAAAGCTTTTTTAAAGGAGACAAAAATAAACATAGTAACATAACATTTGTTATATTACCAGCATTTGTTACCATATGAGTGAAGAAAAGCCTGCAACAGACAGCATAAGGTTTTTCAGAATACCTACAGAGACTGAGGACAATCAATCAAATGGTACCCTGAATTTTCCTTGTCCTCTTGAATTTGTTCAAAGTTTCTTTGGGAATGTTGTCTTGATACAAGCTGTGTGTTGTGTAACAATATTGTGTTGTGTATCAGTGGCATCCCTAAATAACAGTCACAGATTGTAACGGCACTACCAGAAAAAGGATCCAGTTCTTTATATACATTCTCAGCAGCGAGTGCTGCACTGCTTATCCATTTGAGTACTTCTTGTCATATCTATATTTTGTCTCCTAGAGCTTTTGTCTTCCCCTAGCTATTTTTTTTCCCTCCCCCATAATCCATCAATCATTTAGGCAGAAGCAGGGAAGAAGTCCTGGCACCAAGGCACTGTGTCTGAACAAGAGCATAGCAGAGAGTAAAACCTCTGGGGGCATAAATTCCAGCTGGTGTAAATCAGCTGAAGAGAACTCCCAAGTGAGAGGCCCTGTGCCATGTTACACCACCTGCCTGCCAAAGGGCCCTGCATTTGCTCCCCACCAGAAGCATAGCTGGGAGGTGACCAGGCAACACCAGGTTATGAACCTCATGAGAAATAAAACGAGCGTCAGCAGAACAGAGCAACAGCAACGCCAGTGACAGGTCTGCTCCTTGCTAGAGATTTCAGAATAAAGCAGTCAGGGGAGAAGCTCACTTGAAAAACATTGTCTCTGCCAAAAGCTTCATTTCCTGCTCAGTTGTCTTCAAACTCATCTCAAGCACACCAGCAACTTTTTTAAATTTTTTTTTTAACCAATTGCTTAGGTGTTAAATTCTTCAAGTGACAAAAATACCCAACGCAAAGCAATGCTGTGTGCAGGGGGAATGCTCTGAGGAGCGAACGGGTTCATGCTGGCTGCTGCTGTCAGACCCAGCCTGAGACATCTCCTCTGTTCAGTGGCCCCACATCCTCTGGAGACTGCTGATATCCTGCCTTCACCCAACCCCACCAGCAGCAATGGCGACCAGGCAGAAAAACAAAACAGAAACGGAAATGCTGCAAGTTTATCTTCCTTCAGTTTATCACTTATGAAACCACGACTTGCCCCTCTTCCTCGCTGAGGCAAGCACGTGTAGGGGCTGCTACACACACTGCAGCTGAGTTAAGCAACCTTTTCACAGCCCTCCTTCAGTGCAGCAACACAGCGAGATCTGCCTTTCATCTGGCAGCCTGGACACTCGGCAGTACAGAGAAATACTCCAGTCTGCCTCTTGCTGTACTGTAATTAAGTGCTTTATCTGATATACACAGCAAGCATTGATACTCATCATACACACTAATAAAAATCCTTTCATTTTTAGAAAATTAGTCCTGATTTAGAGAACTATAAAGTGGCATCTGATCCTGTAATATCTTACTTGGTAAGATTAGGACTTCCGCTGGATAACAGGGTCTGGTTTGTATTACTGTACACACAAAGAAGGCAGCTATGAAACAGAGTGCCATAATAAATTTGCAGATACTTCTGAACTGCAAGAGACTACACAAGGACGTTGGAGGGCAAGATCAGAATTTATAACCACTCTGACAAATCATACAAACAACTAGGCTGGAGGAAGAGTAGGACACTGTTCAGTATGGAGGAGAACACAGCATGCCCATTAGTGAGAAATCCAGAGTTGTTCCACTGTAGTTCTGTGCAAAAAAAGAATTTCGGACTGCAGTTTACTAACTGAATGTAACTGAACAATGTTATGAAAGAGGAAGAGACAGAATAGGATTATGACTTGCAGAACACACAGCAGTCCTTCCCCACTGCTCAGTGCTGCTTAGGCTGTGACTGGAGTGAGACATTTAGTCTGGGCACCACTTGACTTGAAGACCAAAACAGAGCTCTAAAACATGATTTACAGGAAAAATCTAAACACATCAGAGCTGGTCAGCATACACAGAAGAAACTGTAAAGGAAACATGAGACCAATTTGCAATACATAAAAGGCTGTTACTAAAAGAAATCATCTGTTTTCCACATCCAAGACATACAGAGCTTGAATGGCTGCACGCAAGGAGGAATTTCTGCTCCGCTAAGGGCATCACAAACCAGAACACTGGTTACCAATTTGGCTAAGTTACAAACTGTGAACTGTAGAAGACCATATTTCAAAAATAGATCTAGTCCAGCAATCACTGAAAGTCAAAGGTTTTCTTCTCTGCACGCTTCAGTAGGCAAGGGATTGAGCCTATGAAAGTGAAAGACACCAAACAAAATTCACACCACATTTACATAAATATAAAGGTTAATGCAAAAAGGATAAGCTACAGCAGAAATCAATAAATATTTTTTTTTCCCCAAAAGGTTCAAAGGGAGTCTAACACCTTTGGGTAGAAACACACATGGCATGACTTCAGCAGAATTTCTGATCCCATCTCATTCACTCATCAGCAGGTAATTACAGCCATGGGATTTTTTTTCACATAAGGACAGATACATTTTGCACTCACAATCTCACATGTTCCTGAACCTCATCTTCCTCTTAGCAGTGATCTGCAACAGTTCCTGCTGTCATGGCTGTCTAAACCAAGCCTCAGACAAAAGCAACCTCCAGGGTTATGAAAACAACGCAAGAGAGGGACAAGATACTTTAGGGACTTGAGCACAGTCGGAAACATCCAAATTTTTTGGCCTTACCATTTTTTTACAGGTGGATCTTGCTTAGGTTCAAGTACCCTCCCCTTGTTTTGCCTATCACACAGAGAGCCTCACCATTGCCTGTCTCCTAAACACAACAATGCAGCTCGTTCCATTCTCATGCCACCCCTGCCAGCTCCAGAAAAACTCAGAAAATCTCCCAACTCACTTTCTCTTACATAGCCAGTGTCAAATATGCTTTAAAAGACAGTAAAGACTAATGCTGATGTTTCCCAATTTCTCTTAAGAGGGTCATGGATTTCACAGTGCTCTTGAAGAGAGCACCACAGTCAGTTATTATTGTTTTCATAAAATACTAAAATTCTTTGCAGATTTTAGTCACTGGTATTTGCTTTCTGCATAGCTAGTATAAAATTCATATTAAATATGTTAACTGCTGAGGCTGATGACAGAGTTATTTCCATTAATAGCAGAGTAACTATGTGTGAACATGAAGATTGGTTCATAACAGCATTTCATCTCTTTCCTTACATTAGGCACACTACAGTTGGCATGGAGCTCTGCTCAGCAAGCAGAGCAGATGTTTTACCTCTATTTTGAATCTGGAACAGATTAGCAAAGTTAACTTGATTCAACATCTTCTGATAATATCCTCATACTCAACATTGACCAAGCTATTGAAGTTGACAGGAAAAAAAAATAAAATTAAGCTTTTCTGATGAATGCAATGTCAGGTAGCGAGGCCAAAGAAATGAAATGGAAACTTTAAAATGTTTCAAAATTGTCTTCACTTCAGAAAACAATTCAGTATCCTCCTAGCAGGATGCATCTGACTGTGACAAATCCAGCCGCTTCAAAATTACTTTGTACAGACACAAATGAAACAGAAAGATGAGCATAGGAGTTATAATGAGCTATTACAGTCTTTCTTCCAACAAGTTACCCTTACAAGTTCTGAACAGCTTTGTCTGGATACCCTCTGGAAAGCCTGTATGGTGTCTCTGAGACAACCCACGCATTAAATACATCTCCATATCTGGGAAAAGGTAACCTTCAATGCAAAGCATCAGCCAGAAGGGTAAGTGTGTGCATTCTTGTCAGATGAGGAAGTAGGATACAACCCTTCCTCATTCTATTTCTTCCCAAGCAGCTTCCAGCCATCGCCACAATCACATGCTGAAACCCTTCAGCACTGAGAAGAGAGGCAAGACAGAGGCTCAGTCAGTGCCCCATGTCCCAACAGTAACTCATTTGGTACCCGCAGATGGCTCTTCTCTGTTACTTCCAGTTCCTGTCATACAAATCGAGCTGTAAGGTTGGCAGTGAGACACAGCCCAGCTATGTTAGAGACCCTCTCTCTGTCCATATCACATCTGGACACACTGATCCCCTCTGGTCTGGGGCAATTGCTGTCCAAATGGAGCTTTCTCATGGTCAGCCACGGAGTGACTGTCTTGGCAAAGTCAAGGCGAGCCTCACTCATTCCTGAACAGTCTCCTCAGAGCCTCTTCGCAACAGAGGGTGAAAAAGCATCCACTGAACAAAAGGGAACAGAAGAGAGGGAAGGAGTGCAGTCCACTTCAGATGCCCTTCTTCAAAACAAAGTGCTCAGAAAAGCCATGAAGAGGGAGAAAAAATGTCGTTTTTATAAACACCTTTTTAAACCCAAACTGCAGGTGCCATCTGTAATCCAAACCTCATTTTTAATTTTGCTGGAGAGGCTATACCTTAAATAAGTTGAAAGTTAATTAGACTTGCATAGCTTACACTTCAGTCTCTCATTTTTCCTGAGCTATTCTACTTCAACACTGAAAAGCTCACTATTCTGTGTTGTTGTCATGCACCACGAGTCTGATACTAAAAGGAACACTTGCAAAAAAGAACACTTTCAAGCTTGACAAAAACTAATTATTGGGGTTTTTTTCAACAGATGGTTTTATATTAAAAAACAAAACTCTGTATCTTGGGTCTGTAAACACTACCATTCATGATGTCCTCTCCAGCTCTTCCATGAGTATTCCCGTATTAGTCTTGTCAAATTTAGCCCAGTAAATATACAACCTTACTACAAATAAAAAGAAAACCACCACCACCACCTAATCAGCTAAAGCATGTAACTGCATGTTGTCAAGGCAGTGGCAACGTGCTTAACACTCATTTTGGTCTGTTCTGTTAAGCATGGCATTATTCTCCACCTCTCTCTAATGACAACAGCAGCCAATGCTGGTGACAGCTTGATCAACTGCCTAAAGAGATCCGGAAAGCTGAGTTACAGTAACCCAGAGAAATGATAAAGCCAAAACAAACCAGAGGATTTCCCAATCCAGTCTGACTTTACCGTTCTTTTATGATTCCTTGGCCACCCACTTCGGCCACACCACTGTGGATGCCTGTGGTATGTGAACACTTCCTTTCAACAGAGAGCTCTTCAGGTCGTTTTGCCCCTCAGAGAAGAGGATGTTTGAGGAAGAGCACAGGGCATGTGTCTGTGCTGCCGCTAGTTACCCCAGCTGGCTCCTGTAAAAATGAGATACCTTTCTGGGATCATGCTAGGGGAGATGAACCCTGTACATGAATTCCAAAAGAAGTGGGTATTGACCTTATATAGTTTTCCTTCTAAAACCCACATAAATTACAAAAGGTCTGTGGAACTAAATTAGTAACCACCTCCATCCATTTTCACAGAATTTTACAAGAGACTCGAGAAATGGCATCAGAAACTAGGGAGGTCTGAGCAAGTAAACTGGGCCCATCTTAGCTCTGCACTTGCTCAACCCTTTTTCAAGGAACTGGTTTGGTAAACCACTGTCTTATTTTGCTATCTGGTTTATCCATTCTCAGGCTACCCTGTCCCTCTGATCTGCTAAACAAAGCAAATCTCTCTGCATCTCACAGCCTCCTCCTCATAGTCTTTGAGAAGCTCTTGCCTGCTTTTTATGGAGATGATGGTAATTCAACCTGTACATCTCTTGCTCTGATGACTGTTTGCACTGGTGTACGTAGCTCACCACTCTCTGGCTGCCCAACTCTTCAGAAGAGTACACAGAAAAACAGTCTTGCTGTATCACAGACTTTCAATTTTTCAGATAAGACAAACAAAACACATTTAAGGGCCACCTAACACTGTTTGCGTTTAAGTTGATGCCAAAAACTTTTAAACTAAGGTCAAAGACTGATAGCAATGCTTGTTGCTTGTAAAAACCCCAAGCATATGAAGCTGCATCATCTTTCAGAGGAATGGAAGTTTTCAGAGTGGTGGGAAAGGTTGTGTCATCTCACCACCCTAATCCACTATGATTGCAAGGAGTTAAAATAACATATTAAAAAAGGAAACTAAAAAAGGAAGTAGCCTGTTCCCAAAAGTCTGCCAAACTGCTTTCACTGAGAGTTTTGCATGGGGAAGTCCAGGACTCTTCTGCTTGCAGCCACTTCATGTAGGGTCCAGGATCCCTTCTCCTCTGGGGTGAGATGAGATAGTTTCTCTGCATTATCTGCAAAGCCTCATGGACCAACTGAAACTACACTGTGAATGGGACCTCCCCGAGGGGAACTCAGTCCCAATGTGCTGAGCTAAAACAGTGATTGGCAGAGAGATTTAAGCCGTGGGACAATGGGAATGTTAACAAAAAAGGTGGCTACACCTTTCTCCATCCCAGTGATATGCCAGTACAGATTATTTCAGGCTCTTTAAACACAGTCAGAATCTGAGGAAACAACCAAAGAGTGAAGGGAAAAGCAGGAAATTTTTCCTGGTGAGGTCAAGTCATCCATGGCACCTCCTGCTTTGGATTAGCCAGCTCTGCTGTCTAGACTTCAGATCTGACTGCACCAGAACTGGAACTGCACTGGTCCTGCCCCTCCGGGGTTTCAACAGGAAGAAGCTTTCTTGGTACATACTTCTGGATTTCCCACAATCTCACTTATAACCTAATTCAGACCTCTAACTTGTAAACTGGGTATCTTGTAACATTCATAGAAACCCACAGAGCCATAAGCAGCTGAGTGAAACACAGGAAATCTCTCATCTCTATCTGTGCCACAGCAGTATGTAGACCACGGGGGCAGACTGCATGTTTCTGATATATTCCAACTCCAGTTTCTCCCACCCCTGAAACTGTTTGAGTCCTAGAAGCATTTTAAGTATTTATGCTTTGACTTTTATTTCTGTCTCTGCAGGAAGAAAAAGAAAAAACCCACCTCTGAGTCATATTAAATATTTGAACAGAACTCTACAAACCAAGAACAAGACGTTTCTAATCTAGGTCATCTTATAAAGATATTACAGTGTCATCGTGCTAAATTTCTACTCTCAGATACAGAGCTGCCACTAGTTAACTTGCTGCACTGACACAGATTCTGAGAAAAGCCCCAGGAAATACATCAGGCTGGATTCCGTGAAGAAAGAAAAACACAAATCACGTTTTTAAATGTCTGTACCCAACCCCACCAGCCTGCTCGGTTTCAGATAATGGAACCACACAACACAGCTTGCTCTTGTAGGAAGTAACAACTGATAACACGCCAGCCTTTTTGCAGTTTTTCATTGGAGTGCTCTCTGACTCCAGCTTTCATTCAGCTTTCTGTATTAATAAAGCATAAGTTGGCTGCAATGCACTCTGAGTTTGCTGAGCAGTGTTTAACAGAGATAATAGGGGAAATAAATCACAGTTGGGGGTCACTGATCAGCCTCCAGCCACACTCAGCTCAGGCTGGACATGTGCAGTTACCTT
This sequence comes from Sakesphorus luctuosus, assembly GCA_013396695.1. NCBI lineage: Eukaryota > Metazoa > Chordata > Aves > Passeriformes > Thamnophilidae > Sakesphorus > Sakesphorus luctuosus. Next base: position 98,194 of record VWZD01013557.1, on the reverse strand, counting down.
CAATCCCAAACCAGCATACTCTTTGTTGCACAAATCCTACATTTTTCCATCTTCACAACCCTCTAAGCCTTTCATATTGACCAATTTCAGCTCTTTTCTCTTTCTCTCCCGGCAATTAATGTACAATCATAGATGGCTTGGGCTAGAAGAGACCTTAAAGATCATCTCCTTCCAACCCCTTTGCCATGGACAGGGACACCTTTCACTAGACCAGGTTGCTCACAGCCCCATCCAACCTGGCCTCGAACACTTCCAGGGATGGAGCAGCCACAACTTCTTTGGGCAAACTGCTGCAGTGCCACACTGCCCTCACAGCAAAGAAGTCTTCTCTGTATGTCAAACTGATCCTTCCTGCTAAGCTTTCTGAAGGCTATGATAGCATGGGAGAGGAAGAGGCCCAGGACACTGATTTGGCAGGAAAGAATCAATGTTTCTAAAGATAAATCAGAATCAAATACTGGAAAGTGAAGATGAATATATGCTGTGTTCTCCCTCACTTGCTACTAGCCTAAGTTTGTACATATAGAAGCAAACAAGCCCTCTAATGACCATCACCTGTGTCCTCTGCAGCTTCCCCCTTGGCTACAACCTCAGAGATAACAACTCCACCTTTCCACAGCAACGTAACTTGAAAAAGATGCATCATTTGTATATGATATGGCAGCATTAACCAGAAAAATAAAAGACAGACTGCTTGCCCACTGCAACAAGCTAGGGTTTTCTAATTACACATGAAGAATTAAATTTGTTTCTAAAAAGGACAAAAGTAGAATAGCCAGATTTAGGGCTACTGAAAACCTAGTCCTGAAATGCAGTGTGTAAGGAAATCTCACCATGTGTACAAACTGAACTCAGACCTGCCCTGCTTACTAAATGTGTACCCATTAATTATCAGCATCATAAGTGCCAGCAGCACCAGGGCACTGTGACTCAGGGCAGACAGCAAGATGCTCTCTGGTTGTTATCATGAATCATGACTCAGCCTTCATGAAGAGCTGTCACATACCTCAGTTTGAAAAAAAAACCTAATTTCATGGCCTGTCATGAAGGTGAAGCACACCTTAAGTACAATTCACAGAGCTGTTCCCACAAGCCTCAACTGGAAATTCAGAAAAAACATAACCAAAAGGAGATTAAGATATGTATATATTAAAGATCATACAACTTCACAACACAAGAGCTACTGAGGATGAATTTACAAAAACAACAGTAGCCAGCACCCAAAATGATCACTTCACTTCAAACCACTCCATAGTGGTTTTAAAATTATGCTTCTAAAAGGTCAAGAATTATACCTCGAATTACAGTCTTCAAGTAATGCCTGAAGCTTGCCCTATGATAGTGATGCACACCTCTGCATGGACTTTATTTTAGAGTCTCTAATTTGTGCTGTTTTCTAAAGAAAGTGGTAAGAAATTTTATTCTCAGGGTCAGAAAGCCACTTCTCACAGTCATTTCTCCTAATCATTTCTCACGAGTACTGATGCTCAAACACCATCGTATGTGTAGGGTGTAAAGATGTTCTGGACAAATGAATAAATGACAGTCTGTTTGCAAGACAAGGGGGAAAAAACCACACTGAACAAGCTGGAGGTTTCCAAAGTCTATAAGTGGATAAATTTGCTAGTTTATAGGAAATCAGAATTGTATTACGTAAAATTGATTAAAGTTGAGACGTAAATGAAATGTTGCATTTACAAACCTCCACTCAGGTGACACTGACAACTACAGTGACATCCATAAATCAGAAGGAACAGACAAATTAATGCTTCTGCCATTTTCTTCTGCCAGAGCCATTGCAGGTGTCTCAGGCTGTGTTTTATACACAGTGTGTTCTACAATCAGTTGAGCAGAGGAGTCAGGGAGCACTTCCCCCACGCTCTCCATCTGCAGGGCTTGGCTCATCAAGGCACAGGTACATGCTGCTCTCACTTCTTTCCACTGCTCATTTTGAGAAGTTGCAAAAGTCGTATTGGTGCTGGTAAATGTGTGCACTGTTGCCTTCCAAACAAATAAAGCACTCATTGCTCTTTGTGAGCAAGTTAGACAGGCAGCAGAAGACTGTCAGAACTGCACATGGCAAAGAAATACATCTACAGAGTGTCAAATTTGCAGGTGCCCTAAAACACATCTCCCAGCACCAAAAATCACCAATGAGTTGCTTTCCCTCCTGGGCCTTCCACTCACAGACCTGCCAGCCTGCACTAGTGAGTAGGTTTAATACTCATTGCCCACTGAAGATCCCCCTTTTGCTAGTTCAGCACCTTAGCAGAAGCCACCTGAACTGCCCCATCCCCCTTTTCCAAAGGCTCACAAGGCTCAGAGCCACCACACTTTGCAGTTGGCGACAGCAACATTTTCTCATCTCTCAAAGCCCTTCATAAGGGTGGATCACAACTTCATAGACTCAGAAAGGTGCACAGAGAAGCACATGTAGAAGTGTTATAGAACTCATTCTCCTTTCAGGTATTTTCAGGTTTTATGCTTTCAACATTTGCAAAGCACTGGAGATACTCCAGTACTTTTCACTGAGTGACAGCACTGTTAAATTTCCTAAGTTAATTGGCATTTATAGAAGAATTGCTGATAAGATCTGTAAATGAACTCTCAGCACCTTAACAAATAGAATGACGAGAAGCTCGGAAAAAATGTTTGTGTTCTCCTCTTCATCCTGCTCCACCCACAAAAGGCATTTACATGAATAAAGAACCCAGCATTCATAAGCCTGTATGGCATCACAGCTCAAGGGTCACATCTGCATTCCCACCATTCATTCAAAAAGCAAGGATTTCAAAATGCCTTGTTTGTGCTTGCTCTCTGTGATGACTTCTTCATTCTCACTCCCAGTTGTCTTCTTTCTTGTATGGAAGCAAAGGACAAGGCTGTGAACATCCGTCCCAGCCCTTTTCCAAGGCAGGTGTCACAAAACCAAGTCAAGGCTGTATGAAAAATGCCACCTAGCTCTGAATCTGGCTGCAAAAACAAAGATGCAAATGTATATTCTGAAAACACTTCTCCTTAAAGGCTGTGCCCCATTGGTGCTTCGACGGACAAAGATTTCCAGAAGAAAAACACATCAAGTGACCTAAAACTACATTCATATCAATGAAGCAGAATCCAAGCGAGTTTCACAGCTCAGGCACTGCAGACACTTCAGAAAAGGAGGACGAGGCACACAGAGCACTAAGCTGTTCAGGATCCTACATGGATGTGGAGTATCCCAGCCTACGTCAGAGGAACCTGTGGGAGTCAAATGCCCAGCTGTGTTAATCACAGTTAACCAAAAGCCAGGACAGAAGACCCAGGCACTGAGGAAGCATTAAAGATTAACTGCTTTAGGGGAATTTTATGCACACTTGGTTCATACTGCCATGATATCACTTCATTTCTGTTACCCTCATCTGGACTTCTTAGGCACCACTCCTCAGTCCCACACTGGCCTGTGCTTTGAAAACCCAGCCTGAGGGAAAGCTGAGACACCTGAGGACTTGCCTTCCCTTCCTTCCTCCCTAAGCACCTGGCCATTAGTCACGAGCCAGTCCAGAGGAAAGGAACTGGATTAGTGATTGTTCCCCTTCTATCCCACTGCTGTCTCGTAGCACACCAAAAATCCCGCCAACGCCCTCAGTCACACAGATGGCACAATAATTAACATTCTGCTGGGGGAAAACTATCCTCCCTGCCCCTCTTCCCCACAGGGTTGGTTCAGAAACCACAGCAGAGCAGCGAGGTGGTCTGCATCCGTAACACCCACACTGCCCAGGTCTATCACTCAGGTACCACCAACCACAGCTGTAGCTGCCCGATATTCCCAGAGGATGATACTTACCACATAGCTAACCAGACAGCACCACGTCAGAGAAATAATCAACCATTTTTCAGACTCACAGGACACACGAAGGAAGGAGGGAAGCAAAGAAAGGACTAGGTAATTTTACCGTGATCTAGGTAAAGAAGATGAAAAGCACTTTATGGAAAGTACAAAACAGAAGACATATATATTGATTTTCATTTCCAAAACTTTTTAACCATAGGTTGCTTTTTGCAACTGTATCTCACAGAGCTATCAAAATCCACTGCCAGCCATGGATTCAGCCACATTTCTAGGCTCAGGGTGCAATTTTGGAAGCACTACATTGTACACACAGTTTGGTCACCAGGATAGCTGCCCAGCATGAGACTGGCTGTGAGCATCATTGCACTGCCACTGCTGAGCCAGGAAAGCGATCCCAAGCAGCAGGGAACTCTCTGCAGCCTCCCTCTGCCATGGGATTCACTGGTAAAGTCCCTCTGTAGGAAAAGAAGGGTTAATTAATCATCTCTTTAAAGACCTATAATTAGTCCAACAGGAAAGTCAATTCTGTCTTCCTGATTCAGTGACAGTGAGAGCCAAAAAGTCACACACATGAAGAGAGGGCAGATACACAGCCTTCAAAAGCAAGCCTGCTCCAACACCTGAATTTGGATGAGGGACACAGGCTGATTTGTCCTCAGTAATCATGTTTATAAAGTATAATGCTTCACTGCCTTTTTTTGCTTTGTTTTTTAAATCTGTCTAGGAAAATCAAACTCTGCCATACCCAACTCTTCCACACCAGTGCTGTCTGAATTTCAAATGCAGACGATTATTTTGGTTTTCTTTTTCCAAAGACCAAAGAACTCTAGTATTACACAATTACAATAAGTGGATTCTAAATAAGACCTTCAAAAATTATCAGTTCCTGTAGTGCACATAAACAGCTTGCTCTGTAGATCTAGTTGAATAAAAGATTAAAATGCAACACTGGATGAGTTTTACAATGCTTTTTTTCCCCCCATGTAAATTTAATTTCATTTATCAGTTCAGCCTCAAGTCAGGAGTTCAATATTTAGTTCCTATATATAATTACGTTTTATTTTCATCATGGCCTTTTCCAGATAAATGTTTAATCAGGTTGTTCACTGTAATATCAAAATTACTAGAGTGAAAAGAATGAAGTAATAATGTTCCTCTCCTTATAGACAACACTGTATGTTAAATTCTAGGAGGTTGATTAAAAAAGGGCAACGATGTCACTGAATGAAGAGCTCTATAATAAACCCTCAAGGAGAAAATGAGCAAAGTAGTGGTAAAACTTAACAACCAGAAGATGAAACCATCACACCCTTTAGAGAGTATCAAGGAGCCATTCATGCTCTAGTAAGAAGTAACAAAAGCAACATAATGAATTTAAGTTCAACACATCCCAACGTCACCCATATGATACCAGTGAGTATCTGAATTATGTGCCAGGCTTGGAGGCAGAATCAGCAGCCCACATAGTGGCAGTATCAGAACCATCACCTGGCCCCATCACTTGTGCACTGGGTCAGAGACCAGAATTCCAGACTTTGCTGTTCCAGTACAAAAATTACAATTCTACATGAACCCAAACTCTTCTGTTTCATAGAAGCACAAGGAATTGTTCTGAATGATAAGCACTGATACTGCTGTCGTCACTGTTACTCACGTTTCACTTTGTCCGGAGTGAAACACTTTGTTTTCCATGATAATTCAAAGTAAAACTTGCTATGGACCAAACATTTTGGTTATTAAAAACTAGGCAAATCTATTGTAGAACCAACTGCATAAAATATATATATGTATTTCCTAATATTTCCAGTAGTTATTCCTGGCTGTGTAACTTACATATTCTCACCCCGAATTTTGTCTGGTTTGCATTCCTGTTTTCTGCACCTCTTTTTGTTTGCTGTATTCACTGGTGAGTCCAGTTCTCCCTACAGAAATTAGTCATTTTTTATGGGCACCATCAGTCTTCTGTTACTGTCTTTACTTATGGTGAATAGAGCAAACTTCTAACTTTTTTTTTCTTGTAAAGACATGTTGTTCATCAAACCCTATCTACAGAGGAAGTTTCTTTCTAAACTAGGCAGGAGGTAGCTGCTTTGCTTCATAAAGCATGAGTTACTGCTTGGATTTTTCTTTTTTTTTTAAATTTACTGTTACATAGTTTTTAGACATTTAAACTTGATGCAGCCATATAAATCTTCTGAAAACATTTAACTGAATTTTTAGACAAGTCTTCTCCAGGAAATGCTTCAGGTTTTCGTTATCTATCAACATCCGCCATTTAGTAGCTTGAAGAATGCAAGGCTTCAATTCTTTTTACTTGTCTCCTGTGCTTCCAGAAGTTAAAGCAGAGCCTACAGGCCACCACCCTAAACTGGGAGACTTCAGGTCACAGTCACACACACTACTGAGGCTATTACGAAAGTTCAGTCACCTTAACTTTCATGGTTTGAAAAGATAAAGACTGAAACCTCCAGTTTAGGCACCACCTCCATTCTGGAGATCTCAGCTACCAGAGTGTTTTGGCATTTTGTTTTCCAGGTAAAAAACCTCTGTCTTTGGGTTCTGACAAGCCATGGGCAGGGGAGAACTGTGACAGCCTCAGGTGCTGATGTCCCCAGGCACCTCCTCTGATCCCCTCCAGCAGCAGAGACACCAAAACAAGGCACATGCCACATCTGCAGCCCCTCAGCCACCAGCAGCACAGGAAGGCTGTCCTGGGAAAAGGGACAATCTCACTTTCCCTCAAACTTGCTCTAGCTACCAGCTCCCCTACAGACTCCTGTGATACTCATGTGGTTCATAGAAAAGAATTCTATGGCACCAAATCCTACTCTTCAAGGGGCAGTGAATATTTCTCTGCTGATGTGAGCCTTGGAGGCCCAGTGAGCAGCCCAGAAAATGCACTGGCCTGCAGGATGAGATAGGAATGCAGGGCAAGGAGCAAGCAAGGGCCCAGGACCACCCCTTCCTGCCAGCCAGCTCATCAGATCACTGCCAATGTGACACTCACTGGCACTCCAGTCAGGCTGTGCCAGCAGGGACAAGCTTTTGCTAGAGTGACAACAGCTCTGGCAAACCATCCTTTCTGTTCTCACTGGTCATGAGACAAAAACCACCATACAAACATTTAAGGCAAGCCATGAACCTGGACCTGAAAGGAAAGAATTCTTTACATTGCAATCAAATCTGCCAGAACTTGTCCATCAGAGCCCTTACACAGGGCAAAAAATTCCTCTCTTGCAAGGGATCAGCCCAGCTAAAATGAGTGTTGAGGAAAACTGAAAACCATAGAGTGCTTCAAACGCTCCACACTGGGTTTCTCGTAATGCTTCAAAAAACAACACAGAGGCACAGTGACTCAGCTTTGCATTCAAAGTTTAGCTTTGCAAAAGGGGAAACACTTTGCCCAGGAACTTAAAATATTTTCAACGACTAAGGTCCAACAGAAAGCCATATAGGGACATAAACTATAGCAGATTTCTTGTAAATACTTCCTCAAGTACCTGGAGGAGGTGAAGTCCTAAGGAGGACTGCTGACCTAGCTCAGGGCAGTCTGCACTTTGGGACATCTCTTGTTCTGTGATTATCTCATTTTCTTCAAGGTCAGCAATGCTCTTCTTGAGATCTCCAAAAATGTCCAAGGAAAAGATGCTGGCAAAGAGCTATGCAAGCAGGAAAAAAAAAAGCATCTTGAAAGACCAAACAGCAGCAGTACCTTCAAAGGACAACCATCTCATGAAAGCAAAAGCCCTGACTCACTAAACTTCAGCTCCAACAGGTTTCACAGTTTAACCCCAAAGGGGAAATACCCAGCATATACTGCATGAAAGGCAACAAACATCCCTGAGGGGCAGTTCACATTCTCTCCTCCATATAGGCATAGTCTGGACAAAACAAACCACTAGAAGTGCATTTTTATAAGAGGTGGAAATTAATTTTCGCAAAGTAACTGGGAAGACACAAGACAGATGTTACAGGACACTGAGCTCTTCCCTGTCAGAACACCCAGCTTGCACCCAGTCCATACAAATGGCAGACAAACCCATCACATGAAGGTTACCCAGTGGCATGATCAGCATCCATATTCCAAAGAAGAACATCTCTTCATAGAAAATTCAACCCAAAACAGAGTTTAACTTATTATAAAAGCAAAATGTGGAAAATGAAAAACAACCACGGTGCTGTCTCTACATGGCTATGACCAATGTAAACCATGTCCAGATGCAAACATCTTATGCTTAGGTGACTTTATAGGCCCAGACCACACAGCTGGCATTGGTCCCAAGCACTAATCTCATTTTCAAAAAATGACAATTACTGCTACACACTAGTGCAATTCTCTTAGGTGGTAACTGAATTTAACGAGATTTTTCCAATATGAAACAGCTAAATAAATAAAGCAGCAGAGAAGAGAGCAGTAGAATGAGAGGAAGTAAGTTTTTAATCTACAGAAAAGATGGTTCTTATTTACTCATCTCTTACAGACACTCCAAGAATATGTTCTGCTGAGCATTAAAATGTTGTAAGGCACTGAAGACAATAATCTCTTATGTATGAACCATCCAACTGAGGGAGAAAGAAAATCATATTCCACATTTAGTTTTGCTGATGTGACTGCATAAACAAAAACATGTTAGTGAAGACCAGAAGAAACTAAAAATTTTAAATGGTTTTGTTGGGGGTTACTTTTGATTTTAGTCTGTGGAGTTCATTGAACAAACTAAAATACAGTTGCACTAAATCTGGTATGATCTGGTACCATTTGCATGACTTTGTGTATACTAGGAGGCCAAAAAACAAACTTAAAAATCAGAAAATCACCACATGCCTTGGACTGACAAGTTAACAGAAACTTCTCGTGCAAGCAGGATACTACATAAATATCATAATTCATATGCAAATGAAGATACATGCACTATGTACATTCACCCCATTCCAGAGAGCATCCTAGCCCAGATAGTACAGCCTGTGACACCAAGAATAGGATTAACCTGCAGGAGAAATCTTCATTTCTACTTTTCCAGAACCATGATATTCCTCCTCGAAAACTGATGCTTCACAGCCCAGATGTGTGATTTACAGCTGGGCCAAGAGCAACTCTTGTATTCTCCAGACCCTCAGGTCTTTAATGTTTTATTTGGACACTTTTCAGGGCTGGAAGAAAACCCCTGGGATAACTGGTAGGAAAACCGACTGAGACCAAGGAATTGTGCCCAGAAACACCAGCAAAATGCAAGAGTACCAGAAGATGTGGGACAGAAGCCAACTACATCAATACAGATGTCTCTGTGTTGTTCAGTCACACACACTCACCGAGCACCTTTGTATGCATATGTTGGGTATGTCAGGCATCCATCCCTTGGGTCTCCCTCAGGTAATCCACCTCTATGGGCAGCACAGACTGCAACAATTTTTTCCAAATTTGCCAAAGACATGCATGCCAGATATAGGAGTTTCTCTGAAAATTATATTTGTGAATACCCAAGCCAAAAACCATTTCAGTCCTGAACCCACAGCAAATTCTGCCTCTGAAAGCATTGTGACAATAAGCCCATCAGCTCAAGATGGAAGTGTTGGTTTCTGAGGAAGACCAGATGAAAAGCCAATGCCAACAGAGCTGTATGACTCATAGCACTCACCTCAGCCAAGTCAATCCTGACAAAAACATCACAGGACTAGAAAGAGCAAGTAACCCTCGGTCATCACGCAAAATAAGGTACCAGACACAGAGCTCCTACTTTTTCCAGAACAGCACAAGACTGCCATGTGAAAGTGAGACGCTAATTACTCTATCTCATGAATGCTTCAGAGTAATGGACAGATGGGAGACAGGGGAGAGACAGAGAGTAATTGAGGCTTCATAATTATTATTTTTAAACCAAAGAGTGCTCAGTTGCAAGGCTGAGCCTCTCCAGGGCAGCTCGAGCTCCTGCAGCAGAGATCACCGAGCTGGGGCTCAGCTGGGCTCAGTCCCAGGGCAGTGTGGGCAGGAGTAGCGTGGCACTGCCAGGCAGAGTCTCTAGGCAGCCCACGGAGCGGGAATGGGAAACTGGCACGTGGCCTGAGCTGCCTTACACTACCAGTTATTACAATGCACTCCTGGCAAAGCTCCTGCAGCCACAGAAAGAAGGAGGAAAATTAACTCAGGTTTAATAAACACTGTAGGGTAAACATAATTTCAGATAGACACCAAATATAAATACTTAGTTTTTTCTTAAAGACACAGTTAACTTCTAAACAACAGCATTCAGATCTTGAAACCATGAGGTCTCCCACAGCTTTTCCTTATGTCCTTCTGAAAAGGTCCAAGGAGGGTGGGGTTTTTTTGTCTCCCTTGTTTCAAAAACAGGATCACATTGTCTCAGATGACAGTAGAACAAACTGAAAATAGGGGATGGTGTATTACTGAAGGTATCTGTTACCCAGCCAGCTAGAGTATCCTTTGCACTAGATAACCTTTCAGTCATGACAAACAGCATAACTAGGGCAAACGTGCTTGTAAGGTCAGGACACAAACAGAAACCCACACAGTTTGGAAAACTTCACCCCCATGTAAGAGGGCTGCTGAGAGCACCCACTGGTACAAGGACATGACTCCAAGTTGCAAGGATGATGAACAATTTCTGCTGCCTTTCCATGGTTGGACCCTTGATATTTTGGCATTGCAAAAGACTCACAAAGACTCTCATACAGGAAAAAAGAAAAATAAATGTAACCAGAAGAAAAAAGCACATGGGCATATAGGACACCTAATTGTCATGTAGTCTTTAGAGAATAAGAGTCAGCCTCTTCCAAACAGATAGCAAGAAATTATGAAAATGCAGCATCTGAAGAAATAGCAAGGTAAAGCTCAGCCTACAAGTTGGGCACACATCCAGTGTTTCGTTACTGAATAAAATATATTCTGAGCATTAAACCATGCCTCAAAATCATCAGCAATTTCATTTTTCATTAAATACCATCAGGATTCTTCCACTCATGCAGGTGCCCCTCTTAGAAGGCAGAAACATTAATGTCTCAGTTTTGACACTTTGTCAGTAAAAAATTCCTGTAAATTGCACCTGCTGTAACAAACAGTTTTTTCTGTGCCACCCCAAAGTTTCTCCCTTGCAGCTTGCTGGCAAGTTAACGAAAATGCATCCACGAGCTCAGTTTAGCATTTTCTCCAGAGCAGTAAGATGAACTGTAAAAGATGACCTCTTAGAAGGTTTTGATACAGCAAGTATCAAAGAAAACACAAGCTAAATTAACATAACCATATCAAAAGACAGAAAGTAGTTCTAACGGACAACCCATCTACTTTGCTCCAAAGTCCTGTTTTCATGGGTAAGTAAAAGATTTAGCAATCTGTGTTCACAGAACAGTTTGGGTTGGAAGGGACTATTAAAAGTCTCTAGTCAATGAACAGGGACATCCTCAATTAGATCAGGTTGCCTCAGAGCCCTGTCCAACCCAACTTTGCATGTTACCAGCAATCAGGCATCTACTACCTCTCCAGGAAACCTGTGCCAGCGTTTCACCACCCCTATTACAAGAAACATCTTGCTTATATATAAGTGGACTCTGTTTTAGTTTAAAGCCATTACCCTCTGTCTTATTGCAACAGGCCCCAAAGGCCCTTCTGGAATGGAGTTGCAGTGCAAGAGGGTGCCAACAAAATAAGCCCCATTTAAAGCAAGACTAAACCCTGAAGACAAGGAGAGAATAAATCATCTGAGTAACTGTGGATTACAGCTAAATGCCAGGACACTTTATGGGATAAGATAGGCAAAATATATATAAACATTTAAAAAAAAAGGATGAATTTTCCATGTTCTTCATAAGATGGAACAGCAAGAAATAAAGGAGGCCACAGAAAATGGAGGTCTTGCTTCCAAACAGCATGGACAGTTAGGCTGGGGCAGAATGGAACCAGTACATCCCCATGCTCTCAGAATTCCACATTAAGCAAGGCCATATGATAATGAAGATGCACTGCAGAGAGGAATCATGTGAACAGCAGTGAGACCAATTCTGTAGTCTGCTGACAAAAATCACATCTACAAGACCAATTTATCTAGAGCTAGTAAGAGATAAAAGAGGTGCAAGGGGGATTCACAAACCATGGGTCCCTCTGCAGCAGTAGAATTAACACTGAAAACCATGAATGCCCTCCAGGGAAATTCCACTCTGCACACGCTTCCCAATTACTTTATAGCACCCACGTTTCAGCACAGCACCGAAAAACACATGAGGGCTCTGTCCCAGCTTACAGTCCTATGAACACATGACAAGTCTGAAGATTTCAAATTCCTTTCAGGTGTTGATCCATGAATCCACCCACCTGCATTCCTACAAACATCCAAGAACATCCAGAGCAACAGACTGACGTGAACACTCACATAAGCACTGTGTCAAAATGAAAGCTTTGCCTTGTTAGTTTTGGCCAACAAGATGTCAACAGAGCATCTCACTGTTGGACCTGAAATTGGATCCAAGTCACTACCATGATCAGAACAAATAGGTCAGTTTTCCGTATCCACAAAGGCACAAAAATCTTAACAGGCATAAGGAAGGGGAAAATTTATTTTTAAAAGAAGATGCCGAAGATTACTTAGATCAGTGATGGAAACCACCAACCCACACAGCAACACCTGTATTTATTATTCGTCACAGTTATTAGCAATGTGACAATGGCTTTTTGCCATCAAGCAGCCAGAGACTCTTTTCATAAAGGGAAGATACTGACATTGAGGAGATCTTGCTGGGTGACAAACAAGCAAGCCAAGGCTGGCACAGCTGAGCCAGACAGGTTCTGCAAGGGCACCAGTGCTCAGCAAAGCCATTCTGCTTTCAGACCTTTTCTGTCACACACACTTCAAATCCATGTTCATTTTTTTCTTCCCACATCTTCCTGAAAGAGGAACTTAATCCAGTATTGGTAGAGACAGACTGTTATTATTATCTACAGAAAAAATAAAAGATATTCATCTTATCAAAGGCTCAGTGTAAATAATGGCTGGGGAGAAGGGAAGCTGAGACCACAGGGCAGCGCTGCCATTCACTGCAGCCCTTACAAACACCAAAGGTCCCGGTGCCTCATCCCCTTTTTGCAGGCAGGGAAACAGGCGAGGGCAGGGAGGACACTGTCCCAGGAGGGGCGAAGGCAGAGCCCACCCTGAGCAGCAGGACCTGCAGGCAGCACTCAGAGGCAGCAGTGCCTGTGCAGCCCAGGGGTATCTCAAGCAACACTTCCAAGACGTGGAGATCAGCACCTGGAGGAATCACGGTTTTCTCTACATAGAAAAGGAAAAACACTTCCCATTCCACAAGCAAACAATTTTAGCCACCCCACACTCATATGATTGCAGCTAAGGGGGACAAAACGAGGCACTGTGCAGTCAGACACAGCCCAGCCCGGATCCAAGGGAATTGCTCCCACAGAGGAGGCCATGGAGGAGTGGTGCTGTCACAGATGTTTACACCACCCTCCCCCAGGGCCACCAAAGGGACCTGCAGGAGGACAGAGGCACTGGAAACACAGCCAACAGAAAGACAGCTACCACCACTGCACCTCCCGTGCCTGTCTCACAACAGCACACCCTCTCCAGGGAATAACAAGTATGTCCTGCTGGGAGAAGCTCTTGTGGTGTTTTGTATTTGAGCATCAGCTGGCACAATAACAGACTAATTCACAATGAGGGCATGATATACAAAATTATCCATATTTGTCTGTTTTCTCTAAAAAGAAAGAAAATTGCTTTTTCTACAAAATATCATGCAAAAGTCAGCTACAACTGTGTTTACACAGACTTTTGTGCAGGAACAACTAGCTAGGACATTATTTCAAAAGCAAGACAAAATCACTGACGTAGACCCTTGCTTGATAGCTGTTTCATTTATTTACTTCTAAATTAAAAAAAAAAAAACAAACACAACAAAAATTCTTGTTCAAATACAAAATAACTTCTTGATTCTGAGGTGGCAAGAGAGAGACAATTTAAAAGACAACAGAAATCTTTTGTGAAAGGGCAAGAGAACACAAAGAAGAGCAAAATGTTAGTGTGAGGTAAGAGTTTAAGCAACAAATCTCCAGAGGAATATGGGTCTGCAGAAGTTCCGTTGCTCAGTAAGCTTCAGCTGCATGAAGAAAATGTTCAAGATAAACAAAAACCTCCAGTGTTCAAAGTCAGGTTCATGAGGCGGTTCCCTCACCTCATTATGCTGGAAAACAGCAATAGGAAAGTCCCAGTCATTTCTAAATGTTCTGTCACCACCTCTTGCTTGACAGCACAGAATCACTTTTCACAGGGAGCCATTTCAGACCTGAAGCAAAATCAGATGTGCTGCAGCCAGGAGTTTTACTTTCTTCTGAAGGTCTTAAAGGCGCTTCCTGCCAGCACAGCTTGGCTGGCAGAAAAGGAAGGATATGCTGCAATACAGTCACATCTATCTGCAATTATCTGTTTGCTTTGAAATATTAGCAAAACATTTTGGGTGGAGGAAGGAGGTGACAAATCATCTAAGGGGTGGCAAGAGGAGGATGAGAATTTCCATTACAAACTGTATGTTAGGTGGCCCCACCCCAAAGGCATCATGATGTTATAGTAGGATGTGAGAACAGAAAGACCATGGTTTGTGTGTGTCGTTACACGAGTAACACTGACGTTATTTTATGGCAGCTCACATGCAAAACCTGCATGAGCACTATCAACTTAGAGGTCAACTCCTAAAATCCTAACAAGTGACCCTTGTATTTCAGTCCAGATTGAAGAGAAATTTAGATCAGAGCTTTCTTCAGATATTGGGAAAGTCTTTAACAAATATTTTTACACATCATAAGCTTACTCACTTTTAGTCCCAACTACAGAAATCGACCAGGAAAAGGTGCAAAGTTGTTTTTCAAGTATCTATTTACTCTGTTAGATCCTCTATTAAAAACCCTCAGTCCTAAGGAGGTCTAGAACAAACAATGATTGGACTCGTACATTAGACAACTATAAAATATTTATGAATGAGAGACACTGACATTCATCAAGAGACTTCAAACAAGATAATCAAGTCAGGCAGTTTACAGAAGCCACCATTTGCTGTCTGGATCTCTAACCTACTTCAGACATAAAAAACTACCCTTCATTTTGCCAGATTAAGTAGTTTTCTAAAGAATTTAACAATCACTTTCTTTGAAAAACTATTTTGAGCATATAGAGTATGTTACACACAAAGTAAATTATTCCTCAAAGCTTGCTAAACCAATTGAATAAACCTACCACTACATCACTCAATCACATACATTTGTTCTGTTTTCCTTCAGCAACTGAAATCTAGGGAGAATTTCAATCTCTGTCTCTAAGTTTACACACATGAAGAAAAAATAGCTGCTCTTAAATTTTAATACTTCATTGAGTAATGCCAGGATAGATTCCAGCTCAGTAGACAGTAACCAGCAAATACAAAAGACATGTTCACAAATTCCCTCAGCAGATCCGGCAAAACAAACAAATACCTGCAGGTCTCCACCATCCAAAACAAAACAACACAAAAAAGTGGTAAATTAAGCTATGCTTAACTTGATTATATGCAGCAAAATAGCATGGGTATTTCCTCTACAAAAAACATCAGACATGCTGATAAACAGCAAGCAATGGCAACCAGCCAAAAATGCATTGTAAATAGCAAGAGGGTTTTTCCCTACCAAAAGACAACAGCAAAATGAGTTGGACTATGGGAACTCAGCTGGGAAGAGATTTTTACAGAAGCACATTCATGGATTTTTAAGTTTATAATTTCAAACATGTACATATGAAAAGGTTAATGTTCTTCTGTTTCTTCCCTCTGGAGGACATGAAGGAGGCAAAAATAAAGCACTATTTGATACTATCACAGCCTACATGGAGAAGCTGTTTGACATTATATGAAGCTGTCTGGAGAAAGACTTATTTTCTTTAAAGCAAATCCCAAAGTCCTCTATGAACTCTTCACATAACAAACCTTTCACATTTTTTGAGATAAAAATCATTACTCTGAAGTTTGTAAGTCCTTGAATTCCCGTGTTAAATAATAAGCATTAATCACTGCTTCAAGTTAAACCTAAAAAAAACATATTGTAAGAAAATGCAGCTTTGTAGCCTTTGCAGATAAATGTCTGCAAAGGTCTTTCCCCTCTCCCAACACACACGGGAGCTTTATATCCCAGCAGCAGCTTCAAAGTAAGTCCTTAAAACAGTGTCTCGTTGTTGTAATGTGTTCGGGCAAAAATGGAGACGTTTCAATCTAATGGCAAATAATATGTCAAGATATAACGAGGTTCATTAAATTTCTACATAAAGTTCAAGCTTTTCCACAGCAAAATCTCATGTTACAGTTTCCATCAGTTCCTGTCCCGAACACTGAGCCCACTCTTGAGGTGACATCGGACACACACTCACTCCTGTCCCTGCTGCACAGCAGGGAAACAGTGGAGCTGAAGGACAACTGCATGGAGGACTGTGAGGAGATGAACTGGGAGACTGTTCTCCATTGTATGGCAGGGCCAAAAATAACTCTGTGTTTCACTGAGATGTTGCTGAGAGAAGAGACATCCCCCAATTCCCCTGCAAGGAATGGAGTGTTATCTAACAGGGGAGGTATTTCAAACCAGGATTTGCAAACACACTGCTAGGATGGTTTTTTCCACTTCCCCCCCTTTCACCAGGGCTGACAGTGGCTGTGGGAAGGATGTGTGCACACCTCCATTCAGCATTGCCTCCATCCCAGAATAAGGCCAGCCTGAAAAGCCATGCCAGGACACACGTGGGGACAAAGTGGCAGGTCTGCAGAGCTCCCACCATGTCACATGGGACTGTGGTGATACAAAGATCATGGCCTGGGTTTCAGCTCTCCCAAACAATTTCAAAAACACAGGAGAGGAAAAAAAAAACCACACCAGAAGAGTCTCCCTTCCAGAAGGCTGATAGAAACCAACATATGGCACAGGTTTGGGTTTTATTCCCTGCGTACTGAAAGAAATGCATCCCCACAGCCCTCTAGTCCTCAGGCAGCTCCATTTAGTCAATGCCTTGGAAATGGGCTTCATTCAGCACCTTGAAATCTGCTCCCTCAGACAGCTCCTTCAGGCATTGGCAAAATTTTTAACTAATAAGCACTTGCCTGTTAAGCTGAAGATGGAAATACTTATAAAATGAATTACGTATCTAATACCTTGCTGGTTGAGCTGGTTTTCATTAATGTTAGGAAGAAAGGCTTGCTAACAGCTTAGTGGTTTGCCTATTTCTGTGCAGTCTGTGTCTGGACTGAGAGCAGGGGGTGAATACCAACAGCCCTGGGCACCTGCTGAGGCCACCTCTGGCCACCAATGACCTTCACAGGGCAGGAGAGATGAAGCACCAGCACCAGAGCCTGCGGAGAGCCAGTGGCATGCTCACCATGACAACAAGGATGAGGAAGTTTCTACCTGATGAAAGATTAATGCCATTGCAACTGCAATGGCCATTTATTTACCACCGTGTTTTCACTCACTAGCACTTCAAAGAGAAATAGGAATCAAGCCTGAGACACAGAGGGGAGAAGAGAGGAAAGGAAGGGATGGAGAAGTGAGAGATCAGGTTCTGTTGCAGGGGAAAAGGAAAACAACCCTTGGTTCTGGTGAAATTAAAAATTAGAGAAAGTATTTGAACTTCTGTGTGCATTCATCCCAACACAGCAAGCAAGGGCTCCCAACAATTCCCTAGGCAATACAAGTCTACAAATTGCATGTGTGCTTTGAAGCAAGCACTGAGCTTACAACACAGACTGAAAACATCTTCAAAGTCTCAAATGAAAGGCTTGATTTTCCAGAGTTAAAGGAAAGTAAACATGCCTAAAGAAGGCAGCTTTCATTCTGGAAGTCATGCTGTTTCCCTTTTGCAATGAAAAAAGGGATCAATACTTTTTAAAACACAAATAAATGCTCACATAAGCTCTGTAATACAACTGTAGTACAACAACAATGATGACATCAATGGAAGTGGTTGGCATTCAAACAAGAATTGGCAGAACTTATTTGTCATTTTCCTGTACCTAAGCCAAAGAGCTGTGAGGCTGGCATAGGAGGGCAGCACCTCAGCTTAACATACCTAAGTAAAGCTCTATCAAAGCAGCAATTAACAACAAAGTAGCCTCAGGAATGACAATATCAGTTAATAAGGAATCAGAAGATTCACCTGCAAAATTTGGAGTTGGCTTATTTATTAGGTTTGGGTTTTTATAATTATTATTGTTTCTTTAAGCCTTGGCTAACTATTTTGAAGGCATTTGAAACTGGCCAATTCTACTGAAAGCTGCTTAGAGTTCACTGTGTCGACTGAATTCATATAGGAAAGAAACAATGAAGTATCTGTCTCTCAGTAGTATATTAACCTTTACCACCCACAGTCATCCTCCTCCTCTGGGCACAATGAGGAGGGATTACAAAAGAAACCCTCCCCAAACTGGACAGGGCTTCTGAGGAGCAACAATTAACGCTCCAGAGCACGAAGCTTCTGTACAAATGCCATATCCTACCTCGTCATTCCAACACACTTTCCATGTTTGCTGTGCAGCTCTCGCTTCACCACAGACAGATCTCTGCCCACACAGAGCCAATTATGAGATCCTTAGTCACTAAGAAATTATGCCAAGCAGAATTTACCCTGCAACTTTCTGCTGGGGTGGACAACTCAGCTTCTCTTTCAACATGGAGAGAGGCAGACAATTTTAAAAACTGCCAGTTATTACTGGGATCCTTTTACTGTGCTTCCTTAGGTCAAAAAATTTGTTGTATTTAGAAGTCAAAACTTTATATATAACATAAGCAATATTTCATACACAGACATATATTCTATACACACACATATATACACACATGTTATATATCACACAAATATATTCTGAAAAATATCTCCAAAAGTTAGATTATGGGCCTTAACACAACTCAAATCATTGGAGCATATGAGAAAACCTTTGTGGACAGGGAGGTCATTCTCTGTCTGTGTTCTTTCCGCCTCCTTACACCTTCCTCAGAGTTTGAGATCACAATTAGGAATGGAACAATGGATTAGAAGTGGATCCAATTTCATCAGATGCTCCTTACACTGTTGCATTCAGGAGGGGGTTTGCAGGGGCAGTTTGCTGAGGACAGGATGTTTGGGGTTTCTTCTGCCAAGTCTCTTCTGGCACAAAAGGGCTGAAGGGAGAGTCTGAGGGATAAGCACTGTCATGTCTTAAGTGGTAGAAAAAGACAACTGAACCAGAAAATTGTGTTTTTCTGACCAGAGAAATCACAGAATAAAAGAAGCAAACAGCTGTGTTTACCATACATATGCCATTTTTAGGGCTCTACTAAAACAAGGGCTCTCGGGTATTCAAATTGGATCACACAATAGGTGAAATATATTTCAGCTGAGTATCAAATATTTCTGTTATTTAAACTATTCCAAATAAACTCTTTTTTGTAAAATAAAATAATACATTTTCTGCATAAAAAGTACTGGTTTACAACAAGTATTCAAAGTAACAGATCTTGTTCCACCATAACATTTAGTAGTGGATTATGGATCCCATCATTCTGCATGTCTGTTGCCTCACAACAGAGCAAGGATAGGATAGTCCAGTGTACATGTACTATACAGTACTCAAGGGAAAATTATATACTGTAGTTCCACTACCTCACTGGCACAACATACCACGACCACGCCAGAAAAAACAGCTTGGGCTGCTCCAGCATGTGGCAGTGCTGCTGCTGATGGGCTGGGAGGAGCAGCTCTGCAGGTGCTTCAGGCACTCAGGCTCCCTCCTCGGTCACAAGCACCCAGTTCTGCACCAGACACTCCCCACCCTCACTGGTTACAGGGCAAGATCCACAGACTGCTCCTTAGGGCTGCCCTCCCCTAAAAGCAGACTCAGGTTTTATAAGCCTTTTTAAAGATGTGAAAGCTCCCTGACCAGTATTCCTTGTGCAGGCAGCCAGCACCAGACTCTCCTGAAGCTGATATGGGGAAGTCCAAACACCAGCAAAATCCACTGCACTCCCATAAATCTTCCCCTAAGGGGTTCTTTTTTTCGTTGTTTTTTTTTTTTTTTCTGAGAACAGCAGCTGAGCCATTGCAGAAGTCAGGTACCATGTAAAGCCACAGAAATGCAACTTCTGCTAGTGCATGTTCCCAGAAACCCGAAGGCACTTCTTATAATTATTCTTAAAACAAGCATAGCAGCATAACTAACCCATTTTTAGACCCTGTGCTGTTTAAACCTAGGGCTATTGGTAAAGGCCAAATTGCTAGATCAGGAAAAAAATTACAAAAGACACAGCACTTTTAACATCTATGCACCTGCTGAACTTCAATGACAAGTCAAGCCTTGCTTTTGCGTGTATAAAGATTTAAAAGATTGTCATGACTAACATGAATGAATACATTCATTGGGATGCACCAGGAGAGGAAGAGGAATTGTGCTATTTTGTCTGTGACAACTTTAATAAGCACCTCAACCCAGCTTGCTCTAGAAAGGAGCGACAGAAATGCAAACCACCTGGTTTGGCTCGATGCCTGTGGTGCAGGGCACTTGACCCCAGGACTTCCTGAGCTCCCTGCTAGACTGGATCTCCAACAGCAGCCTGGATGAGTAACAACAGAACAGCACTGACATGCAGCAGTGGGGTTAGGAACAACTTCCTCTGCTGAGACATCTCCTGCTGCGATTACAGCCGAGGTGAGCTCAGGTTGCAGACAGGGCATGGCAGCACCCCGGGCTCAGCACCAGTTACCTCCATCAGCTGCCCCAGATCAGTCCTGCTCCTTTCCACTGAAGCAACCCCAAAAATCTCCTTAACACCAGGTCAAGCAAAGGAAAAAATAATTCTTGGGAAGTGGAGCAAAATAAGATCATCTCACTGAGGTTTCTGGTTTACCTACAGGCTTCTTGCTCATCCTTCAAAAACAGAAACTAGAAGAGCTTCCAGCCACAACAGCCAGGCAGCTTAACAACAGCAAATGCCAAACAAGCAACACAAAATCAAATTAACAGCTTTGATGTCTGCAGCAGACCCTGCCTAAGCTTCTGGTCAGCAGCCTCTACCTTTCCCCATCATGGTTCATCAGCTCCTCCCCGCATCATCACCTCCAGCTGCCCATGCTGGAGTCTGCTCAGGGCAGCCCTTGGCTCTCAACCCAAAAATTACCTGCTTGTACTTGTTGTGCTTTTGCTGGGCTCAGAAAGGACCAGAGAGATAGGTTTGTGCAGAAGTGCATGGGTGAAGTATCACATAAAACAGGTAAGAGCAGCAAACAGTTTTCCTCATGACCTACCACAGAGGCACAAAATACAAAAGGGTGCCAAGGCACAAGAGCTGTGAGCACCAGCCCCGTGAGGGCAGTGGCCACACAGGCACACTGCCCACCCTGGCACAGAGGGGACAGCCTTCAAAGGAGCCACCTGGAGCCACTGTCCCCAGGCAAACGCAATCTGTAGATATGCAAACTGCTATAGAAAATTAAAATACATTTGCAGCTACAACTTAGCCTAAGCATCTCCTTTAAAAAGCTATCACAAGTTGGTTGAGGATTTTTGTTTGGGTTTTTTTAATCCCTATTCCCTGTGGAAATGAACCCACAAGCACATTTCAGTATCAACAGGAACTGGGCAGTATCACTGTTATATAATGAGCCCTAATAAATCTGGATAAGAAACTCACACAGGTGGTATCCCCCTTACTTCTGCAGAGGTCACCAGGTAACTCATATTCATAGTCAATAACTTTAATTATTCCTCATACTAAAGAGAGAACAGCATTTTGCCAAATTTATGTGGGAGAAATAAGGAGGAAGCAGTTTAATTATAAAATTGTTAGACTGTAGCATGGAACACATTGACCTCCCAGCCCTCCAATTATCTAACTAACCCTGCCAAGTTTAGAACTAGATGTCTTCCAGTTTTTCTTGTGAAAGTCGTGATTTTCTCCCATGTTATTATAATCCCTTTTATAATACAGTGATATAATCAGAGTTCCACAGTTTTGCACAAATATAATCTATTTTGTTCAAGCAAGATCTTGAAACATAATGGAAGTCCTAAGGGTGGGTGCAGCCAATTTGTTTTGATAATGTTTCCTGTTTATAACAATCCTAAATTTCACTACACAGAGGAATGAGATCATCACCAAGGCATGGAAGGAGGGAAGTAGGATGTTTATAGCATCCCATTCATTTTACCTGAGCTTAGACACTTCATCACATGGTAAACCTTGAATAATTCAATCTGCAAGCATATACAGAAGATGCCAACAGGACATCTGTGCCTTAAAGGTCTCCATGCACACAAAAGTATCACCCATTTTCCAAACCCCATATTGCAAGCATCCTCTGAACATGCTACAGAACAAGGAAAGAAGAGAAAGGTGTGAAGTTTCAGGAGGGAAAACATGAACACTGAACACATTTGAAATTTGTTTTGGGCTAAAGCAGTAGTTTCAAGAATTTCTCTCAGCAGAAAAAAACAACCCTGTAACACTGCCTGAAATCTAGGCTGACTTCCATCCTCAACCCAGAACACAGAGGTCAGCTTACACCTGGCAAGACAAATCACACTGTCAGAAATCAATCAGATCAAAGGTGGCATCTCATAACACTTTAGAACAGGAAAAACAGAAGAACAGAACAAAATCCTCAACACTTGAACAACACATTCATGGATTTTCTGAATGGGTAAGTATCTTCTAGATAAAAAGTCTCCACTTGTGCAGCTTAGTTTGAGACTTCCATCTGATTGACAGAAGAGGATACAGCAGGAGACAGTAAAAGTAGTTTTTAATTCAACTGGAATAACAATGGCAGGGGAGAGGCAGAGTCTCGCTCACTCTTACCAACTACATGTCAAATCCAGGCCACTGCTCCTACTGCCAGACATTACCCTACATTATATTATTCAGTTCTTTCATTATTAACAAGACACAGCAAAAGAAATTATGGCACAAACTCTGCTCTGCTGCCTTATCTGTGGGGCCCTGACTGCTGCCCACGTGGTTTGTTTGCCTTTGTATGGAAAATTTCTAAAATCTACCCACAGAGGCTGTGTTGTGAGAAAGCACAGAAGTCAACCCTGCACCTTGAACACAACCCCCTTCTGCCTTCTCAACACTGTTTGCTTTGAACTAATGGCACATTTGAGAATAAACTTTTGTAGCTCTTAACATGATGCATAGTTATTTCAGTGTGTGACCAGCAAGGTCTGTTCCACTCCTGAGCTTCTTGGACTGTGGTGGGAATGTCCCACTGACAAGAAATAACGTGATGTTTCCTCCCAGGAGAGGGCAGGAAGCACTGGTGGCAGTGGGTAGGGAAGCAAGGCCTCAACCACTCCTGACCAGCAGTTTAGTGATGAACACAGTCCACCAAGTCAGTCTAAGACTTTCTCTCGTGTTTTGCCAGGACATAAAAAAAGCAGCAAAACCTATTCAATGCCATGGTTTAGGGAAGAACAGAGAGGTCATACCAACAGGCACAGAAACAATAGGATCTAGAGAGACAGATCAGATAAAAGTTGATTTAAGATGTGGTAATAGTGTTTTCCAAATCACAAATACAATACAACCTTAGAAAGAAGGCAAGTTTAAGCTTCTATACATACTTTGATGTGTGACAACTTGCTCACATTATTGTTCTCTGTAGAAAATTTCCAATCTCTGTTTCTGTTCTGTCTTTTGTTGCACTAGTCCTGGCATTACTCCAGCTGTATTTTGACATACATAATTTCATATTAAACCCTGCATTTTGAAAGCAGCTCAAAAAGCTTTCCATTCCTAGGAGAAGCACAACAAACGTTACACTTTTGTACCTCTCAAACTGCATTTGTTTGGAAAAAGCTTACTCCCAACTTAATAATATTTCATGGAAGTGCACATGCTGCCTGCAATACTCCTCATTCTTAAAGATAACATGGGCTGTTGCTCAGGTAGCCATGTCTGTGTGCTATATTCAATTTTGCACATAGCCCTACAAAATGTAAAATTATCATTGGTCAGTCCATGCACAAAACTGCCTCTGGTTCTTTCCTACCTTGCTAACACAATCTAAACATCCAACTTTTCATTTATATAACGTGGAAGTAAACAGACAGGAATGTTCACTATTCCTGCTAAACACTGGGCTTCTCATTCTTCAATAAAGGCAAATGCCCCCCCCCCCCGACATACATTTATATCCCTTGAATATTGTGAGACCTTAATACGCAATTAATTGTATTCTGAAAAGTATATAATTTTCTTTTAAAAATAAACCTGCATTTATTTTTAAAGGCCATTATGTATTTATTAAGTCTACAGAAGACATGGGTCCTACAAGCTTAAAGAAACAACAACACAGTTGCACTTTTCTAAAGGCCCCAAGGATTTCCAGCAGAACTGCAACTTCAAGTTGCAAGTGATGAGTTGTAGAGGATGGGCCAAAATGACCTTTGTCCAAACAGCAAAAGCTTAGGGACAGTCCAAAGCTCCCTTAGATCCCATCTCTGCCTTGCTGAGCTGTGAGGGTTTATCTGCTGAGTATTCCCTTGTACCTACTGACTCCAGGACTCCTTTCTTTGCTCAGCGTATGGTGATTTCCAGGCTGAACCTCAGTTTTCAGCCATACTCCCATACAGTAGCTTTACATCTGCTGCAATCACAGAGAGTGAAGCTCTGACCTGCAAAACAGGATGGTATCAGGAAGAGGTTTCAAGAATTAGACTCTTCTTTTCTTTCATGTCTGCTCCCATCTACATCAGCATTGCCTTCAGCATGGTTTGTGTGTATCAGAATCCAGGAGCCCCAGAGCAGCATCCAAACCACAAATACCCCAGCACACACAGCAGCTTCCATATTATAATATTGTAAATCTGATACAAAAAGGAAGTCACCAGGCCAAGAGAGAGATTTTGGGATTTAGTCCGTTTCCTCACACTCTGACTCCCTCTTCTCTCAATCCACCACTGAATTACTGCCTGTCCATCTGAAAAACCAGGCAGCTGTCACTTACCAGGCAAGCTTATTTGCATATCTAGGCAACCAGTCCAGGATGTCAGGCAGCACATCAAGTTAACACATGACGAAGGTCAGTTCCAGATGAATAAAGGCAACCAAGACCCTCCACCATATTGTATTTCCCAAGTTTGTCACAGAAAATTAGGCATTGATAATACACACCAGGAATGCTCACACAGATCTGATTTCATGGATCACGAATCCCTGGATACTAGAAATTATGGTGGGAAAATAACTATGCGTATAAAATTGTCTGCCACAATGCAGAGCAATTACAGAATATCCTTGCTGTTAAGTGCAGCAAACTGATATGTAGCTTACATGTGACTGAAGACAGTAGAGATTCATTTAAACTTGCAGCTAACATCATAAACAACAAGGCATGAAGAAACTGTATTTTTTCTAATTACAAAGATCATTAAAACACTCTTTGGTATTTAAAGTACTATGGTTAAAAAATAACTTCTTGGCAGCTATATCATGTTCTTCCCTTTCTTATAATATTCAGACTTTAATAATTTCATTGTCAGATTACTGGAGCAGATTCTTGCAGGTACAAGCCTTGTTGGGAAGGAAGTAGATCTCTGAACTTAATTACTAGTAAAAAATAAATTAAATCTTAATATCACATACAAAAAGGAAAATTTCCTACCTTTTAACCAGGTATACAGAAGGGAAAGGACAGTATATGTCAGTTCCAGTCCTGTCCTTCAGGAATGACTGGCATTTGTTTGTGATGGCTGTCAAACATACTGGTACCAGAATAAAATTTTTCACAGATATTTTAACCACAGTTGGGTGCAAAAAAGACAACTGTGTAACAGTTGAAAACATCACTGAAGAGGTTAGGACAGAAAGCAAGTATCAAAAAAATCTGAAGTACTTATTCAGAAACTAACAGCACTGCCATGCCCACAAAAGAAGGTAAGACAGAAAGTAAGTGTATTCCCCACACATACCAGTTACCAAAGTAACACCCTTTTGTTGTGTCCTCCCAAGGGCCCAATGCGTGGAATCACCAGGAGAGAGCAAAATGCAGCAAAGCTCATCATTTTAAAGCAAGAGGTGCCAGACAATTCCTGAACCTGTGCCATGTGATACACCCTCATGATTTTCCAATCCCGAAAACCATTCCAGTTGAAGGCTGTTTCAGTAGCCACAAAAACCAAAGAACAGACAGACTCAATCACAAGCGAAAGATTGTGTTCAGAGTTTATTTTCTCCTTCTGGCAAGGAACAAAGTTGGTGTAATGGCCCAGCAAGAGTCATTGGGCACAGCAGTGGAGGACACCTTGATTACAGCCATGGCAGCACAGTGGAAACACCTTGTGCACAGGCAACACAAGGCCTGTGGCTTGGGAAGGGGAGACACCCCATCAGTACATGGGAACACGTCAAGGCAGCACCTGTGAGTGCTGTGCCAAAACCTTCCTCTGGCAGTGCTGTACAGCAGGTGCCAGACACCTCCGAGGCAAGGGGAGCTCCTGGAGGCCCCAGAGTGCAGTGGCCACCACAGCAGGGTCACAGCTGAGCCAGTCCCTGCACTGAGCCAGGACAGGAGCTGAAAGCGCTCGGAAAATTACAAGGCAGAAGTTAAAAGCAAGACCAAGATCTGTCTGTGCTGTCACAGGCTCAAGCGCTACACAGTTTCAGTATTACCACCTAAATTAAAGACCAAGGGAGAAATTAGCAGTGATCTTCCAAAATCCCAAGTGCCAGTCTGAGAATTCCTATTAATACAGCCCCAATTACTCCTCTGGATTAATACTTTAGTATGAAAGCTCCAAGAGATGCTCCACAAGCACTGTGACTCCAGCCCAAGGAGCTCATGCCAACAGACACATACAAAACACAAACAAGGCTGTCTCTCCAGCACTCCCAGCATCAGGAACCAACATCCAAGGGGGAAATGCTACTCTGCCCAAGGCAACAGCAACATGCCCATAAATTTTGGTGGAGCCAAGCTTTTATGTCTGCACATCTGAAGGGTAGTTCCTGAATGGCAATGATATTTACCATTATTGTTACAGACCACTAACACAATCCCAGAAAGCTGGACTAGGAGTTAAAAAAATGCCAGAAAGGTTTCAGTAGTGTATTTTGTGAGGGGTTAATTATAAAAAGCAACTGACATTTTATGAAACTGGTTAACATAGGAGAGAGATGTCTACTTATCCCACAAACAAGCAACTATACTTTATGATAGTCCTACAGGGCTGCTGCCTCTGGCAGCAGAAGATAAATGCATTTCTTCTGCTAGCTGCACATTTCTTCTGAACCTGTACATACTGTATAAACATATTGTAAAGTAACAACACATATGCAGCGAGTTTATTCCAAGCCTGTAAAACAGATGGCCCCACGAGCCCCAGACCGCCCTCCAAGCGATTACTCTGTCCTGCCACGGCATCCTCACCTTGAAAGGTGAAGCAGGAATGAAAGACAAGAACCAATGAATGTCTGTCAGATCAATATTCCCCATACTTTGTTCCTCCAAATAAAGGGGCCTCTGCTATGTTTGATAGTGTGCCAAGCCAGCTGGCCTCAGAATTCCCAGACCCAGACCAGAACAGCACATGTCAAGGCACAGATTATTCCATGGAGTAGTTTAGACCAAAGTGCTCATAAGCAGCTCAGGATGCAGTCTCACTGCTTAGGTGGGCACAGCCTGGGAAAGGGGCTGACAGCTGCTCTGTGAGTTGTTTTCTTCGCTGGCCTGGCCATCAGGTTCACAATCAAGCTCACATTTTACATACAAGCATCCAAAGGTTGCAAGAGATACTGTGCAAACTAAAATACTGTCACCCTTTCAACACAGTCTTCAGGGGAAAAATAATTGTGACTTCAAGGAGAGGGAAGACAGACATCACAAATAAAACAGACAGGACCAATTAAAGTGAAATTACACAGCTGTGAGGCATCTTGCTAAAGCAGCTCTGTTGGAGCATTTTGGGGAGTTCCCTTGGCAGGCAGTGCCTGAGCCAGCAGACAGAGCTGCCCATCCCTGCCCTGGCTCCCAGGGCCCAGGCAGCAGGAGCCCTGCCTGGCTTGGGCAGCCAGTTTGAGAGAATCCAGGTATTTTATGCATTGTTCACAGAAATTCCTGCCAGGACATAATAAAACCCGCAGGCCTATCACTATTTGAGTCCTAAATTTTTTATTACAGTACTCAGGGATAGAATTTCAAATTTATATCTGTATATTGAACACATTCCTGAGCATTCAGTAACACTTACCTTTTGGAGACAGGATATGGCTTTATTGCTGTTTTAAGCAGGAGGCTACATGGAGCCATACACCAGAAAAACATTCTTTTTAATAAAAGTCAACATTTTTAGAAACTAAATTGCAGCTACAAAAGCAGGTGCTTTCTAATACCATGACAGAGTGCTTCACACACGTTTGAGCACCACATAGTTCAAAGCCAGACAGAATACTAAATACAAGGCACAGAATTTTATGGCCCTGTGGTAAAGAATGAATTTCAAAGAGGAATTTTTGACTGAAACGGTTTCAACTAGGAAACAGGGAAACCTATCTGGAAGTTTGACTGTTTGCAAAGTACTTGGGTGTAAAATCATCACTGGCATGTGTGCAGAAGACAAGAATACAGCAGGAGAAAAATGGTAAACAGATGAAAACAATTACAGACAATCTCAGAGACAAGTCTTTGGGTGGCTTAAAAGGAAGCAAGACAAAGTTCAGGGAGGGAAAAGCAAAGGCAGCCAAAGGGTCTCAGCTACTCTGATAACAAGGAGAGAAATGTCACAGGGGATCAACACGCTGAATTTAATAACTGTTTGGAGCCAGGATGAGGTGGAAAAGATGGTGTTAAGTTTTTATGAAAGATTCAGCCATTGGCAACACAAAGACAATAGCTCCAAATGGTGTATACTGACTTTAACAAGTTCTGGGGGAATACAGTAATAGAGAAAAAAAACAGTATTGGGTTTTTTTGAACATCAGGCTCACCTGAGCTACCCAGTCCCAGAACTGCAAACACAGAGGTCATCAGCTGCAATATAAGCCCTCAGTGGGGTCAGGGCCCCCTTGAACGTTAGGGAAGCGTGGCTGGTTCTGTGCAAACCTGCACCTTTACAAAACCAAACACAACACTCCTTCTACATTCACAGGGAGGATGAAAAGTAAAGCCCAAGCCTCCGTGCTGGGGCAGCACAGCCACTCCAAAGGCAACTCCCAGCACTTGCACAAGGAAATGCTGTAAGCATGATGTCTGTATTGCTTCTTCCCAATGGAAACACAGCAGTGTATCCATTCCCGTTCTCCACTCCAGCCCCTGTGAGAGCTCCTGTTAGGAAGCAGCTCCTGCAGTGGTTTCATCAGCAACTGACTGGAATGGGAAACACATCAACAAGCTCAAATGCTTTCAAGAATGCATTAAATACATCTGTGAGACCCAGCCAACCTGCCAAGGTAAAGGTAATGTTTACTACATGGTTTGAGAGCACAGACCTGGCATCTCAAAGAAAGAACCGGCATCAGCCTCAGAGAGCTCCTGTCTTATCAGAAAGGTTTCTCAAATCATAAAATAGCCTGTCCCAGATATTTAAGGTATGCAGAAATCACATTCCCTGCTGTTACTCTCCTTGTCTAACTTGTCCATTTGTTTTCAAGATTAGATTTCATTCTCTTCACCTTGAAGGCCTCTCAAGCAATTACAGTGTATGTTCTACAATCATAAGAAACAGGTAAATGTGCTCTCAGTCCTGCTGTGTATAGATATCTGTTAACTCTCTGAAGTCATTACTTCTTTCAGATGGAATTTATTATGAAGTAAAAAAGAAGCCAAATACATCAAACCTTTAAAATCCATACAACCAATAGAAATTCTGGTTTGTCTAATTGCAGCCAGAAGAATAAAATACTCAAAATTCTGAATACTTAAAAAATACCATAATATGTTAACTCTTTCATCTGGCAAGCCATTAATCAAAACAGTCTTTTTCAAGAAAGAATTCTTATAGCAACAGATCTATGTCACACCCTAATATTAAAATTTCCACTCAACCATCCTTCAGCTATACCAACAGAACCAAAATGCCCTGAACAGACAACTCTTCTAGACCTATTAAGAAGAAATCTTCTGATCAGAAAACATCACTTTATCTCTCTTCCTTCCATTCATTCATCTGCCTCATAACATGCTGGAAATATTTGTCCTGGAATGCAAAAGCAACTATAGTGCACCATTTAAGGATTAAAAATGTTTCTGAAGAGAAGAGTCAGGATCTACAAGCCATTGCTACCTCATAATGCTGGGTAGATTCAGACACTGTTAAATTCCTTACATATTTTAGAGTACATTTCTTCTCCCTCACTTTTACAGCTTTCACTAAACTAGACAATGGCATGTTTTTCCCCTTTGCATGCTGAAACTGGAATCGCCTGCCTTGGCAACAAAAATCCTGTAATTTCTATTCATGCCAAAAGTGTCTTTCTTCCTGTATCACTGTCCAAGTTTGTTGCAGCCATGGCAAAAGCTTGATCAGAAAGCTGCATCCCTGGCAGACAGACCACCTCTCTGAGGGTCTTGACCAGAAGACACTCACCAAAAGTGAGTAGTGAAAATACAGTGGGTTCTTTTATCAGCTTCCCAAATTAGAAACAGTTGAAAATTGCCCAGGTGTCAGCCTATCTCATCACACTCATAAGAGGAACAAGCCTAGCACTTACTGTTCCTTATTATCCCCTCTCGCAGCTAGAGCAAAAGTGCAGGACCTTCACAGGGTGGTTCCTGCTGGTGTTGTGAATACAAGTTTCAAAAAGAGTGCTCAAAAGTCCCATTTCCCTGAACAGAGCAGAAAAATCACCAGCAGAGACGTCACTTCTCAGAAATCCTGAGATTCTGAGAATCTCCTGAAATTCTGTCATGTCAGACTTCTGGGAACAAGACATGTTAAGACTTTACAACATCACAATACTCCTCCTCTTAGGCTATCAAAAAGGCTGTGTCATTAAATACAGGGAAGTTCAAATGCTGCTGGAATTTGGGGGACCAGGATGCAGCTCACAATACCTACAGCTTTTAAAACATGAACCAACTGTAACAAATGGTATTGTAGTTTCCAAGTCTGAAATAACACCAGCCTTCTCATCTCTCTGAGTCTTTGCAAGAAAAAAGTAAAGATATGGGCCCTTCATTAGGATGAACATTTGTCTCCGTGCTTTGTTGTGGTTTTCTTTTTTTAATTACCTTAACATCCTCTAGATACCTATAAATCAGCTGTCCAAAAATTTGCTTTCTATACTTCACAATGTTGGCATTACACTAATTCCCTATCTCCTGACTTCCCCACTTTTAAAAAAGGCATAACATTTGCCTATCTCCAGTCCCGCATTTTCCCCATCCTTCGCATACTCAAAAATAACCTGTATCAAATTCCACACTGCTATGACTACTTTACAGTTTAATTTTTCAGTCTTTTCTGATTGTATCCACTACTTGTATACCTTCCATATCACATAAAAGATCTTTAACATCATCTATCATTGTCTTCAACTCACATCTAGTATATTTATATTATTTATAAAATCATTTGCATTTTGTTTTAAGAGAAAAAATATGGGCTGTTTACAAGGCCAGAATGAATGGATGAAAATCTCTTCATGAAATCATCATGAAATGGTGAACAACAAATGACACAGGATACCTGAAAGTATCTGAGAACTAAAGACTCTTGCTTGCACTGGCACAGCTCCCATCTTTTGGTGGTGTTAGAAGAAAACAATCGTAGTTCTTCTGAAGCTAAGAATGAAGGGGATGATGAAACCTCAGCAGAGATCCAAGGGATTTCTCCCAGCACACCCAAGGGAAGGACTGCTGCAAAGGGAGCTTTAAATGCTACCTTTCATCCAACTTCACAGCACTGTAGGTACTGTGGCAGTTGGCAAAAAAGGAAAAGAGAGGCTGTGATGAAAACATAAAAGCAGAGGAACTCAAGGAGTGAAGTCCAACATGTGAACTCTGTGACACAAGCTGGGGACAGGAAAAAGCACAGACCATCTTCCATCACACCCAGAAAACACAAGAGGTGTGAGGAAGGAAAAATTGCACCAGCATATGGGCAAAAAAGTAAGGGCTTCTCCAAACAAGGAGTAACATAGATGGCTCTAAAGAAAAGCACAGCTGAGGCAACTCAGAAATACAAAATATATATGTTAAGATCTATACATGCACTATGCAGTACATATCTTAAAGCATATGCATGTGGTACCATTGCCCATAGTACCAAAACGGAGTAGTTGTCATTAATATTAGTTTAATACAGTCTTGTCCATTCACGGGATGGAATCCCCTGTGGCTCATGAAACACTGGGCACAAGCCTGAATTTGAGAAAGTGCTACATACCTCACTGAAGCAGCATTTCTGAAAGCCCTGTCTGGAGGCAGCTGGAGCAGGATGAGCCGCCAGAGCCAGCAAGAGCCACGCCAGCCCTTACAGAGGGAGCTGGAGGGGAGAGCGGAAACGGAGGAACGCCAGGCCATAACCACGACCTACACTTTGGGGTTAACAAGAGGAGGTGTCAGTTGGCTTCTGTTTCCCAGAGTGGGTAGTGAAAAAAAATAAAAATAAAAGAACAGTTGTTTTTCTGTCCTTTAAGAATTACTGCCTCCCTTTGTATCAAACACAGAAGTGGTGTGGCTGCGGCAGAAAAATCTCATTTGCAGACGAGAGATTGGCTGAACCATCACTTTCCTCTGCCTTGAGATCTAAAGGGGAATCTTCTTCCTCTGTCCCCCCTTCCCCACTCTCAGGCCCCTAGGATTCATTCACCATTACAAACAGTTCAGAGCATTCCACTACACTTACAGACTATACAGGTTTTGCTCATCTATTTCTGGCCCTATTTGCTCACCATATCTTGCAGCACTTTTACAAAGCTACTCTTGTAATAGTGATTTACTAAATGGGACTCTAATTAAGGCTAATAGCCCAGGTAGCAGAGAGAGGAAAGAAGAGGAAGGATTACAGTTAACTGCACTTAAAAAAAAAGTGATTGTGCTATACCCCTAAGTTAAATTAATTTCAAAAATAAAAACAGAGCATATGAAGCCTGTAACTCAGGAGGCTTTATATATCAGCAGTAAAGAACCAGTTGCTTTCTCTCATTCTTCTCATATTTGAACCACTCAAATTCTCTAAACTGGTTCTTACTGGGCACTGCTGTTGGAAAGCTTAAAGCATTCCCCTGGCTCAGACCTTTGAATTCTTCTGTAATACAGTCTATAGTGACCCCAGAAATGGAAGTGGTTCTAAGGACATCCAAAAAGCAGGTAAAGCCAGATGATTAAAAATGTGTTAGAAATTAGGTGAGAAAGTCATCCTTCACATTAAGATGCACACTGAGCCACCAAAATGGTTATTGCCACTCTGAAAGGCCAAGCCAATTTCATACTTACAGGCATTGCATATTCAGGAAAATTACAAGATCTGTTTGGGGTTCGGAGGGGCAAGTGCTACAGAGATGGAATGCTTTTGTCTCTGAAGGTGTGCTGAATCTTGTTCATTTTCCATTTCTGGACTACCTTTCAAATTATTAAAGAAACACACAAGAAAAAAGCAATCCTGTGTTAAGGCTAAATTAGATCTGATGTGCATAACTCTTAATTATCCCACTGATTCCTAATTTCCTGGGCAGTTCTACAGGATTAACCTGACCAAAATCACTGTTGCAAAGCCCTTTCTATCACCAGTACTGTAGCACTCATTCAAGAGCTTCCACCTTCTGCATGGAGGTGACAGAAAGCCCAAGTGATGACACAGCTGAGTTCTGCCAGAGTGCCAGTGACACAGAAGGAAATGACCTGTGGGACCAGTGTGTGCAGCTCAGTCACCAAGAGGAAATGTTGCTCCCTCTTCAGCATCAGCTTTGAGGGAGATTCCTGTGAGACCGAAGCAGGTATCAGACAAATCCAATACCTTCAGCCTGTAGCTCTGCAGAGATAGTTCTGCACAGCACATCCTGTTTAAGCAGCACAGTTAATTAACTCTGTGTTGATTAATGGTGCTTTCTCACATCAAGAATTTATTGAGTCTGTTAGTATATACAATGTCATAATTGCCAAACAGCCACAGCTAAATACCATTCCTTGCAGTCTACCCCTTAAGCATCATAATGTGAAATTAATTGGTACTTGTTTGTTAATTAATATGAAATATTTTAAGCCATGCACCATAACACTTACCACTGCTCTTTTCTAAACAGACATGAATGAACAGAACTATTTAAATACCTTGGGAAGAACCTCCCTCTTTTGAATCGGGGTGGGATGAGGGGTGTCTTTGTTCTTTGTAGTGGGATTTTCTGTGCTCAGGCAATTACCAATAGAGCTATTCTCGAGTATTTAGTCAGCAGTTATTCTAGTTCCATGGTGCAGTAAGACAGAGCAGAAAACGACGTTCTTATGCAAGAACACAAGCGCCCACACCAAAATATCTATTCAGAATAGTTATTTTGGAGCAGCTGTTTCGGTAAATTTCCAAGCACAACTGAGATCAGCTCACAGCAAATGATCTAACTTCGCCTCAGGGTAGCAACAAAGATCAAACAGACACTTGAACTCCTCTGTCCCTTCTGGGGTCTTTCAATCCAGGGTTAGCCTCTATTTAGGGAGAAGGCTGGCAGCAAAACAAAGCAGACTCTCCCTGTGAAAGAAAAAACCCCACAGGTTGGATCCCTAATCTTAAGGACGAGGAAGCAAATGCCTTGCACAGCCATGCCCCCTTCCCAGAGGCAAAGACCTGGGCAGCCAGTCAGTAAAGCTATGCTGGCTTTAACCAAGCCGTGGCATCTCAAGGCAAGGCGGGGCACAGGGTGAGAAACCAGAGGCAGCATCCCAAGCCTGACGCTGCTACACAGGGAAGGGAGAGTAGCAGGTCCCACAAGTCCACCAGGAAACACATCCTTGCTCCTGTAGCCTCACCTTTGCCCCCAGCCAGGTAAAGTCCCTTCCACTGATATTTCTGCAGGTGGTTTTACTACCCTCTAAAGGCTCATTGGCAATACAAACCTTGTATTCAACCACATTTGTTTCCCAAAAAAGGGGCATGGGCAATATAAACTAGGTCTAACTGGCTTTTCAGCAGTTTAAGGCAGACCTTGGAAGAGAGATGGCTTTTACATTGATTCCACTTGTCATGTTATGAACACCAGGGATCAGAACAACTTCACAGGGAATACAGCAGGCATGAACTTACGCAGTAAGGCACAAGTAGGCAAGCTCTCCTCTGAGCTAACTGTTTGTCCTCCTGTAGAGAGAATCACCATGGCTTAAAATTACTGCTCTGTGTGTTCAAGGTTCAATTAACATATCAGCTGAACACTTTGTTAAAAACAGGCAAAAATCTGGAGTTTTCTCTCCAAGCCTTACTGCTTGAGAGCAAACAAAATACACCACCAGAAGCAGCGTCAGGAATGAAACAACTGCTCTTTCTCAAATGCAACGTTATTGCTGGGATTGCATCCACACAGGTGAAGTACAGTTATTTCCACAGCACTTTTTTTTTGATGCTCCAATATCCCAGCAATGCAATTCAATCTAGCAGACTCTAAACAGCTCAATAACCTCAGAGGGAAAGAAAACACAAAGAGATTTTGTTACTTCTGTGGGTCAGAGCCTTCCCTTTTTGCTAGGTACTGGACAGGCACTAAGTGAAATCTTGCTCCATGCTAGAGCTTTTTGGAGGCTTAAGGCACTGAATTACACCTGCCTGTCCACCTCCTTTTAATTTTTGTGCCTACCACACAGTCAAACCAAGAATTCTCCAGACAAACATCTGAAAGCGTGCAGGTCTTTCAAGACCTCGTTTAAAGGCCTGGAGACCATGTGTCTGCACAGTCATCCCTGCAGAGTCACACAGGGGTTTTCAGACACTTGTTTGGAGCTGTCTTCAGCCAGCCCTGCAGGAACAAGAAGTGCTGAAGATCATGTGCCTGCTCTGTGGTTTCCCATCATTTGTCTCTCCTTTTCCAGACAGCTCTCTGGTGAATCACATACCTGCCTTGGAGGGCATGAAGAAGCATAAAAACCCATTAAACATGTGCAAACTCTACCCAGGAACAGGAACCAGGGGAACCTAAATGCAATGCCTGATTAATGTGAAAGCTGTGCCTATGCCTGTAGGAAGAGGATAAATGCAAGGCTTGCTGTAACCAGCTCCCCCAGGTAACTGCACCTGCCAAGCTGGGGAATGCAGGTGCTCCTGTGCTGTGTGATCTCCCCACCAACAGCAGGCACATCCTCAGAGAACTCAGGTCCAGGTGGTTTAACTCTGATCTACACAGCCTACACAGCTGGTTTAGCCAGTCTTACCCTTCTCCATCTAAGAGAACAAATCTGCTCAGCTGCACTCGCTCTCCTTCGCAGAAAAGAAATAACACTGCTCTGGGCAGCAGGGTTGATACACAAATTTGCCAGTCTTCATGAAAAGGTACCTTGTTCTAATTAGGGACTAGACTATATGTCTATAAATATTTACATGTAATAAACAAAGCTGGTGAGAAGACTTGGGTGGGGGTTCTGAATGGGTTTAAAATGCCTGCTTTGTATTCAAGTGGATTACCTGTTAGAATTGAATTTAAATGTACTGATCTCTACTTAAGGAAATATCCAAATGACTTGAACATGGCATGGCCAGGGGTCAGCCAGTGTTATGTCAAACTCCAAACATCTAGGCTTGATCAGCTTGTACAGTGTGTCAGTTGCAATGGTTGTTTAATGGTGTTTTCAGTGGCTGGACTCAATGATCTTAAGGGTCTTTTCCAACCTAAATGATTCTATGATTCTAAGACCCACCAGTTTAAGCCTGACAGGAAACAGACCTTGTGTGAACGTACCCAAAGGGCACTATCTAATCCACTGACAGTAAGTTTTGAGATTTGAGAGGCTCCCTTCCTTTCTCTGTACGACCCAGCTCCATGTGCATGGCAGTGTGGCCGAGTCACACAGCCCTGGGTTATTAGGACATTTAGGCTAAACAAGCAGCACTGATGCACAACAGACTGATCTCACTTTTACCCTCTGCACTGCCAGAGTACAACGCTAAGCCTGTAACACAGGATTAATGACCAAAGACAGCCACCCACAGCAATACACCAGAATAAGCCTTTACCTACCAGGTGACCTAGAAACCATTTCTAACACAGCCCTAGCTCTTAAGCAGCACCAATGCTGAGTTTACACTTTACAGAAAAAAATATCTAAAAAACAAGATGTTCACTGCATTTAACACTGTGCTATGACACTTCATGCCACTGTTCATTTCTCATCTTGCAACATCATGAGATTGGTATCAGCCCACACAGTTAACAGTGTTAAAACAACTTGCAGGGAGGAAGGGCATTGCTGTGAATCAGCCACTGAAAGAGGTAAATCAGGATTTGGCTCTTGCTCTGCCACCTGCTCCCTTCTCAGCCTGACCTTGGTCGCAGTGTTTCTCTGCACCCCAGTTCTCTGGCTGAGGAACTGGGTAACAACCACCTTCTCCTGGCAGTGCCATCAGGCAGCAGGATTGTGCCTCCAGCCACACATTGCCTGCCTTCTGTGGTATTCCTGGCACCCCTTGTGTTCTCCGCCTTGGCTCCACAGGGCAGCTCTTCTCCTTCCACCTTCCTCTCCTACCTCTAAACCCACCTCGTCAGCTTCCTAAAAAAACAACAACAAAACCAAACCAGAACTCAGATTTGTGTCCAGCCAAGGTTATCCAAGCCACAGGCTCCACCTACAGAAAATCCCATCAGAAGCAGGGCCACATCTCCCACAGAGGAGAAGGATTATGCATATAGCTAAAGGATCAAGGCTTGTTTACATTAAAAGAAAAAAAATTCCTCATACTAGTCTTGACTCATGCCAAGAGGGGTGCAATAAGATCACTCATCTAAGCCAGCTCTACTCACACAAAGTCAATGGTTGCAGGATCTGGCACACCACGTTTACTTGATTGGTAGAACACTTTGGAAGTGTTCCTGGAGTCAATAACTGAATAAGTCCCTCTCTTGATTTTAAATTGGAGATAAATGCTGCATGTCGCATTGGCAAGCACATTAAAGCAGCTGGAAGCACAGAGACAATATGGGGTATTTCAGGCCTTTATTCTCTCATTTTTTACCCTTGGCATGTTAAACAACTAAAGACCACACTGAGCAAATCAGTGTTTTACCAGATAATACTGCAGGATTCCAGCTTCAAATCCCAGGCTCCCTGCTGCCACAGCTCCCACAGCAGAGGGCTGGCTCCAGCAGGGACACCAGCCCAGCCTGGTGGTCTGTGGACCCACCTCCCACTGCCTGCAAGGCCCAACAACACAGGCACAGCTTGGCTGGGCTGCCTTATTGCACAGAAGACAAAAGATGTAACCTTTATTTAAAAACAAACAAACAAACAAACAAACCAAAAACAAAACAACAGAGAGAATGAAAACTCTAGTGAAAGGACATGATGCCCACCTTTGTCTATTACAAGTGTGGAAAAAAATTAACTTGATGCATAGAAGCAGAGCAAGGCAGGTGCTGTTTACCAGTGTGTTACTATAAATCTAAGGCAGCTTCCCCATATTCCTGCAAAGATGGTCTAGATTTGATAAAGTCAAAAGCAAAACTCCATCTGAGGATGAGATTTCAGAAGGCAATTTTTGGCCCTTTCACCTTGGAAAGGCAAGGAGCCCATCATGTTAAAATGATGTTATGATAAAATGGGTTATGTTCTCCATCTGAATGGTTCTATCTGCATTATTAATGATGAAATGCATATAAAAGCTTATTAATGTTCATACTCATTTCCTTTCCCTTAATGTGACCATATTTAGACTGTGAAAGCTCGTGCACCTAATGGTGCAGTTGACTGCTGTTTTCTCCTCAGCTGTTACACTGCAAATAGCAATGCTTGATTTTTACATTTTCACCATTAGATTTCTTTCGATTACATGCTCTTTACTGCTGGTAATACTTTGTCTACAGAGACAAAGTTAGAGGTATGCAGTTAAGTAGATACCAAACAACTATTTTGCTAAAGCTTTTGCGTCGACAGAAGACATTTGTTCAAGCAACAAGTCTGTAAAATCACAAAGGCTGCAAGACGGTCACATAATGAGATCACAAAATATGCCAGAATAAAAATGCTAATGCTTAAACAGCAAATTATTCATCACTGGTGACTATTTGAAGACTCTCTGTGTCATTAAGAATATCAACACGTGGCCCTTGAAGCAATCCTGCACATCCATAATTCAGTAGCACAAGGGCTTTTCATAAGAAACCAACTCCTTTATGGAAAAAAGCCAAGGTCTTAGCTCAATAAATAGATGCCATCAGGTACAGCAGTTAAGGCTGTAAGCAGCAGTCAACCATTCTGGTTTTGCCTATTCCTCACAGAGATTCAGCAGCAGCTGGGAGGAGGAAGTGGGGCTTTTCCAGGGCATTCTCCCCAAGTACCTTTCTAAAATAAAAGAGCAAGCCTTTACAAACAATCCCAGCACAAAAATGCACGTCTGTACATAAAAACCAGCTCGTAACACCAACAGCAAACATCAAGCAGACAAGCCTGTAGGCTGGGAGGGTCAGCACTGCATGGCAAAAACGTATTAAACAGCCTCCATTTTCGGTTGTACATCTGCAGCCAGGAAAGATTTTTCTTTCCCCAAAAGCAAAACACATGCAAATGTCTGTCATCCAAAAGCACATGCTTTTTCAGAATGTCACAATTACCTACCCACAACTAAATGCTGTAATTTGTTGACCAGCTCCTTGCAAACGTCAAGAATTACCTCAACCCCTTGGTTAAAACTGCAAAATAATTTCCCCCTTTAAGTGCAATTTCGTGGTGCTTTGATTCCCACCCATCACGGGGGAAGGGCTCCAGCAACACGCTGCTACATGTTTCAAGTGCAGCAAGGAAAAAAAGCTGAACCCACAGACAGCAGCTGTGGGAACTTTCCAGCCCCAGCTCTCCAGCTAACAAAAGTTACAAATTTAAATATGTAAACAGAAAAAAAAAAAAGG
Source organism: Sakesphorus luctuosus (assembly GCA_013396695.1). Classification (NCBI taxonomy): domain Eukaryota; kingdom Metazoa; phylum Chordata; class Aves; order Passeriformes; family Thamnophilidae; genus Sakesphorus; species Sakesphorus luctuosus. Next base: position 58,337 of record VWZD01013557.1, on the reverse strand, counting down.
AAAAAAAAAGCACTACATGGTTCAAAAGCAGAGGTGTTCTGTCAGCAAGTTTAGCTCACCTGTACGTTCTACAACATCCACAGGCAGCATGTTGAGCCAGGACATTCAAGAAAAACAGGAATAAAAAACAGAAGAAATGTCAATGTGATCAGAATATATTTTGAAGCATTGCCAGATAGGCTTATACTTGGCTCCTGTAGGCATCTGATGACACTGGAACCTGTACTAGTACCACTTAAAGAAAAAAATTCTGGCCAACAGAGATTAAGAAAAGCCTAAAAACATAATATGTTGAAGTATCAGTTATTTGGCATAACTATTATCCAAGCCTGCAGACAGCCTGAGACAGTAGCTCCTAAAGAGTAAGCTGCTCCTTTCTCAAGCAAACAGACACCTGTTGATTGGGGGGCAGCTTTAGGAAGAGAAGGCACTTGGCCTGGCTCCTCTGGGGGAACACACTGCAAAGCACAGGGAAGCCCTTCCCATCACCAACACATCCAGAGTCTCAGCCTTTCTGGTAACAAACAAGCAGGATCAGCTACACCCAGACATCCACAAACAACCCTTAAAATTTTTCTCTGCTTGCTTTTGGGGATTTTGCCCCACGATGAGTGTGTGACCGACAGCACTGCACGGTGCTGTGACAGAGTAGCACTGCTTGGCATTGTGCCCCAGGACAGCTGCAGCACATGCAGAGTTCAGCGACCTGCAAGCTCCGGCCTGGGCACTTTTATTCCCAGGTCACAGAAAACATCTGTCCACTCTCGAGCAAGGACCCAGATAAAAACACCATGAAGCCGATACACAAGTGCCCAAGCTGGGAGAACATTTATTTCTCGACTAAATGTAGTCATGACAACCACATCTTCATTTAAGAGATGAGCAGGAAGAGGTCATGGGGCACTTGTCAGGCAGGGATATAACACCACACCTCAAGCACATACAGGAGGGTAAGTTTTGCTGGATGCCATCTGCAATTCAAGAAAACTAACACCCTGACATGACAGGCACACACCCCCTCAAAACAGCCAGGCATCCAGGCACAAACACTGCCAAACCTTTACAGCATTACCACATAGCAAACTGCAGGAGGATTTCCCTGCCAAAGAAACATCTATGATAGACTTGAGCACACTACACCAGCTCCAGAAACATTGCTTATTAAAGTGCTTCTTATCTACCTTGAAACATGTTTCAAAATCATCAGGAAGTGAAACATTGCAGAAGCTGTGAGAGAAAAAACAAAAAAGGCAAAGCAGCTTCCTTTTCAAACCTCTTTCTTGCCCCTTTGGTGACCCACAGCTTTCCCTGCCACCTCCTCTGAACTGGACCATCCCTGGAGGCATTCAAAAGACAGGCAGCTACATAGCTGAGTGGTGGACTCGGCAATGTTGGACTATTATCTTAAAGGTCCTTTCCAATCCAAACAATTCAGTGATTCTCCGTGTCAGAGCTCAGGTGCCACCTATACCAGATGACAGCAACCACCATTCCTATAGGTCTGAACAAATACAGGAATGCTTGTACATCTCATTTTTTCCAGAGTTTTTGTTACAAAATGCATGGAGCCACATCTCCCAGTAGGTATGGCATGCCTAGGAACACCACGGCTCCAGAAAGCCAGTGCCTGCCACAGTGGAGTTATTTTGGTCCAACCACATTTTCATTTCACATGAAATAATAGAGACACACTCCTGTGGGTAAATTCCTCCTTCTGCCTTCCCCACAATTACCTTTGTTTTGTGGCTACCTGAGCATTTTGTACTAAAATAGATTATCTCTTTCTTGCCGTGAGTCCTTTCAAAACCACTTGGCAACATGCAAATTAATATACACAGCTTTGTATTATCCAGCAATAATATGGGGAGGGGAAGAATCATGGGATCTCATGCCAAACACAATTAACTCTCAGGCTGGCTGTGGCCACAGGTTCATTACTCCTATTTTATACACCAGATTCAAGGGCATTTTCTCAGATGCTTTTACTTGTCAGAGAGAAAGGATATACAGAAAGACGGTCTTATCAATTGAATGATTCTGAAATAAGACACACCATCACTCAGAGAGATAATTGGTTTTGTTAGACTATTTGTTACTGTTGTATTCATTTTGGTTTTAAGTGTATTCAGACACAAGTCCAGCCTTTGCCCGGATCATTTTTATGATCTTTGACATCTGTTTAAAATTATTTAAACATCTGTTTAATGCTGTTTCTCTGTTACCAAAATAAAAAGGATCCTGATGGTCAGCAAAGAACTGTCAAACACAGGAAAACATTTGGGAAAGGGAGAGAAATGGTCCTTTCAGTTCTAGTCACACTGCATTACCTTCAGCAATCAAGGACAACAGGCAAAATACCAGGAGACAGGATGAGGTTTCGCAGTTAATAGCAGCCTAAGTACCCAGACTAACCATTTATCTGGCCTTCATTACCCTTACGCATGTAAATACGTGCTTGTAAGTGCAGCCTAAAAATAATTGTTGTTTTGTACGTACAGCGCCTGGGCCTGTGACACTGAAGTCACTCTTTGACCCTCCAGGTGCACTGGCTCAAGGCAAGATCGAGCCTGTGCCTGTCTCAGATTCACAGCAAGCCTCTCACCGAATTTGGCAGTGCAGGCATCAAACCACTAGGCACTACATCTCTCAGAAGCGCCACGCAGGCTGCACTCCCAGATAACTTCCCATTTTGTTTTTCTTTATAGAAAATGTCCTCAGTGTCTTCCAGAGACAAAATGAGACATTTCCCCCGTAAACATGCAAAACTACAACCAGCAACTAGGCAGGGGAGAGCTGGCACCAGCCTCTGACAGACATCAACAAGAAGGATGTCCCCACGCACAAGCTGCTCCCACCATCGCTGCCTCCTTGGCATGACGGACGCCTTTGTGCCAAGGCGGTGAGGGCAACCTGGCAAGGGCAACCTGGCCTGCACAGGCAGAGAGCTGGCACCTCAAATCAAACACAGCCATGCACAGAGTGGCTTTGGCTGGCTTTAAGCAGAAAGAAGAGGATGGAGTTAGCTACAGAGACAACCTGCAGGCCTGTGGGCACTGCTGGCAACCCTGCAAGGACAGCCTCAGCTGGCAAGGCGAGACTCAGAAGGAGATGGACACACTACAGAAACTTAGCTTTTGGAAAATCATTTGGGAAGAATCTAACTCAGAGAAGTTTACCTACAGAATTAGTTGAAGATATTTTACCCTTTTACAGAGCACTGACAGGAGCAATTTTCTGTTTTCTACCCAGAACCATGAATGGAAAACCTGATGTTAGGATTTCAACTAACAGGCTTTCTCCGGAAAAGTTTGCAAGTGGCAAAGAGTTCTCAAGAAACCTAGTTATTTAATGCAAGTATGAAGAATAAGCTGTGCAAAGAACTGCAGGCAGAAAGCAGGGAGAGCAGCAGCAGGAAGCACCAGCACCCTGCATCTACTGATTACTCAGAGGATAAGAGAGGTGGGACCAGGTAACAAATGCTGCTCAAAAAGCAGCCACAAAAGTAAAAAACTAATCAATACTTTCACCCTTTGAGAGCTTTGGCAAAGAGGAAAGGACACTCATGGAGAGGGGGTAATGGCAACTCAAAGCACAGGAAGGAATGAAGGGCTGCAGTAAGGAGATGTCCTCAAATGGCACTGGAGGGGCACAGCAAGGGTTTCCATGCCCTGGCACATGTGCACAGCTAAACTCAAGCTGTGTCAGTGCAACTCACACCTGAAAGCCTCAGGCTGCTCACTTGTTGAAGCACTTGTCTTCTGCTCCTTCCGAATTCCAGCTTAATTGCAAAGGCTTTTACCACATACAACTGCACCCTCACATAATACAAAATAGTAATGCTTATCAAAAGGAAAAAGGTACAACCAATGACTTGGATGGGGAACAACAGAGCAGTAAAACTTAGAAATTCAAAAAATTGTTTTTTCAGTCCTGAGGCCAATTTGGATGCTTGCTGTAAACAACACTCACTGGAGAGATGGTTAAAAAAAAAGACTGAATAAACATGTTAAGATTTAGAGCAAGTTTTCCAATATTTGTATATGACAATTGAAATATTTAGAACATCAGAATGTTTGCAGGTGCACAGACACACTACTACACACAAAGATAACAATCCTAAGAATTAATTTAAGTTTTATGATTTGTCTTGGCTTATTTTCAGCTTAACATTTAGTCATTAAAAGCAACTATCTGCAGTTACAGAAAGGCCTGAAAGAAATTCATGTAGAAACAAATGATGGTAGAAACACTTCCTGTGCTTAAATGACTTACAGGTTTCTGGTGGCCCAGGTGATGACCTAGCAATTACCATCACTGGAAGCAAATTCAAGTAATCTGCACTGATGTTAAATACTTAAACCAAGTTCTCCTGCCTAAGGAGAGAATGCAGCCAACAGTACTGATAATCTTTTAAGGATTAATCATAGCAACACCTTAGCACCTTTCAGCTGTATCAAAAAAGCAGTAATTAATATCTCTCTGTCTTCAAAGCCTGTATGAGAAATGGTGTGATTAATTTCATCTGTCTGAATGCTTTGTGTCCTCTTAGATGCAGTGGTAAGAGAAGCCAAGAATGGAGGCAAGGAGGAAATAGGTTACTTGGAGAAATGCATGTTTAAACTCTCAGCATGGAGGTTCTCTAGTCATCTCCTACCTGAAACTCTCATCACCAGTCAAGAAAGTAATGGATGCAGAAGAAAGCATGTGCTATAGAAATCCCAATGACAGGCAGAGAGCTCTTGGTTGCAGAGTCACCCTTCCCCAAACATCACAACTATGACCTGACTCAAACCTCGCAGTCTGTGCACAAACTCAGCCCACACCCCCAGCAGCTGCAGGTGTGGGTGGTAAGCAGTGTCCTACACTCCAATTCTCACTGCAGGACTCTGCAAGCACGTGGACTGCTGTGGCCTCTGGTGCTTAAGGAAAAGGAAACGGTTTCCTGAATGGCTGCAAGTTATCGCTGTCACAGTTGCCTCAATCCTCAGGAGCAGGAAGAAATCCAGAAGGAGCCTGCTCCCACAACCCCAGTGAGTCTGAGCACGCACAGGAGTTGTCATAGGAATGCAAATCTTCCCAGGCACATCGTTCTTCATCCCAGATTCACCTTTGTTTTGCCTGATCTGTCTATAAATACACAGGGCTGCTGCTACGGTGCCTGTCTTAGCTAAGGGTGGGCCAGTCTGGGGACAGTACTCCTCTAGTCTGATGTGGATGACAAGTTCAGCTCGGCCTGATGCACAGAGAGCTGCTGTGGCAGGCTGTGCAGCCCCAGTGCCCTGGTCACACTGCTCAGGCTGCATGCTGGAAAGGCTCTGCCAGCAACAGCTCCAAGTACACAGAAACAGGCACACAAACGTCTGCTCTCTGTTTAAGAGGAAGCACCACAGCCAGCTTTGAATGTCTCCTCTCTCTCCTCCAGAAGTGAAAGAAAAAGATCTGCGGAAGAAACTGAAAGAAATAAAAACGGATCCAGTAGGATGAGTGCAAGTAGACCAACATACCACTTTGTAAACAACAGGACACACATATTTACAAACAAAAACTATTAGCGTTTCTCATCATGTCCCAGGCCACAGCCTGATCACAAACAATGATGAGCATCAACCAAAATGTTGAGTGTTCCCAAAGCAGGCACACTGCAGGGGCATTAATAGCAGGTCTAAGCAGCCTCATCCCTGAGCTTTGAGGGTTCTCAGAGAAGAAGAGAGAAAACCGTAAGACAACAGCGTATCATTTTTCTACAGCATTACACACTTCATCAAGATGCAATCCACTTGACTTAAATCTATTTTGACTTCTACTGCTGAAGGAAAATCCTCACTGCAAGATTTCAGCAAGGTTTAAAAAGGCTACAGGCAATAAATTCAAAGGCTTCGTAAAGATGTAAAAAGCACTGAAATTGTGTAATTTTGGTCCTTTGTAACATATGTATTTTTAATATTAACACTTGCTGGTTAGATTTGTAACATGCAATCCTACCTAAATCTCCTTGTTTATGAGACTCAGTCTGTGCACCAAGGGGTAGTGAAGCCTCATGGTATGAAACAGTTTCTTTGCCAGTCTTAAGCACCTCATCTGAGGATGAGGGTATTCAAGGAACACCTCAGGAGACAGCTCATAAGTACTGCTCTCTCTTACACACAAAACCACGTTATAGCCTGGTCCTACAGTGTTGCTTTTACTTTAGAAGCAGCTTAACCATTTTCTCCTTTCAAAACTCTTTTCAATATGTGGCTTTGTGAATGTAGATTTTATTCAAAAAGCATAAAGAGACTGCGAGTAAGGCTTGTCATCTCGCAGTACGGGTATTTGGAGAGGGGCTGGCTGCAGGCAGTCCTTCTGAACCCCACGGGAAGGGTCTAAGGCTCACAGGACACCCACGCTGCAGATCACAGACACAGCAAGTTAAATTAAAAATAGCAGATGAAAGCACGCAAAGTGTGTAACAGTTGGTAGAGTATGGGGATAAATTAGGATCCGGGAGCCATAATATCAATTCACTAAATATTTTTAACTGCTTTTAACTAGCAGTGATCAGAAATACTTCAATACTGATTACAGCTGTCTGCCCATTGCTAAATTTAACACAATCCAAGGGTTTAATACTACGGGTCTTCCTAGCAGCCTGTGCACAACGGCGACAGCTAATCCGAAGGGGCACTTCCTAAGGAAAAGGGCGACAGGAAAAATAATTTCTACGCACGGCGATGAAGCGAAGGAGAAACCCTAAGGAAGGATAAGCAGAAGCGAGAGGCCTTTCGAAACGAGCCGGCATCCACGTCCATCCCTCCCCGCCGACGGGAGATGTCAGGGTTTCACCGGGGACCGCGGGGCGGCAGCGCGGCGGGGACGGGCGAGCGGCCGGGACCGGGACGGGGACCGGGATCGGGACCAGCTGCTGCTGCCGCTGTTGCCGCCGCCCCGGCGAGCTGCGCCCTGCCCGGCCCCGGGCCCCGGCC